>JABASD010001147.1:0-46714 GCA_019776165.1 Pogonognathellus flavescens | reverse complement strand
ACATTTAAGGTTCACTCGATATCGTGTCACAGACAGATAACCAGACAGACAGGTTGAACGTTCTTATAAAGTAGCTGACGCTACTTAATAACAAGTTGCTTACGATACGAAAGGCCACTTCACTGCAATATGCATGCACCAACAAACAGCGATTCGGCGGTTCTCTTTCTCCACCACTGCCACTTCTTATAGTTTTTAACATTACGCTCTTAGACGTAAAAACCCATGAAAGTTGTAAGTGAACTCTATCTAGCCTAAAATTAGCCCTGAACTCTTTAAGTTGTGAATTGTGACTGAAAGCCGTGCCAGGATGCTTCGTTTAAGCTCTCCTTTCAATGTATTCAATCTGTAGCACTAAATGACATGATTTCTTCTATACACATCCATTTCTTCTATACAATACACACAACATAATGTTAACATTTCACTAGAGAATTCACATTTCATGTCTAAATGAAATTAAAACAAAAGTTGCTTGACTATACTAATCCACCTTTATCAACAGCCGCAAAGAATAAAAACCCGGATTGTAGTGTATTCTTAAATAACAACTAATATAATAAATAGTACTACATGGTACTACTACTGCGGATGCGGACGAATCAAAACTACCATTATAGTATAGCTCTTTTTGACAAATATAGGTTACTGTCCGGTGTCCGGCGGCAATGAGGTTTTGCATGTATTATCGCTGAATAAGCTTTGACTTTGCTTTTACACGTAGCAAACACAATGGTCATATTATACAAATACCTTGGTATACTACCTATTCACATTCTTACAATAAAAAAATAATTTTTCAAAAAATCCTTACTAAAATAACCTAGTAAAATATTTCGATCCTCTATAACGGTGTATATATCTGAAAATAACTAATTTTTATCATCCAATCTTTATTTTTTTGTATCCGTACGAATTCACTCGTGCAGACTAATATTTGTTTGCTTAGTATGGTATACGTTATTTGTTCCATCTGTATGTACTTATGTGGCGTGTGCACTTGTCTGGTATATAAATACAAAATACAAATAACTGTGTCGTGAATTGTCGAGGTCATTTCATTTTGGTTACATCGTTGCACCAAATAGACAAAATGAACTTTACCAACAAAGCCTCATGATGACCTTACCCATTCAAATAAATAATTGCATGCCACGAGGCGAAAAGAATACCATATAAAATGTACGTATAATAATAAATTAGACTAGTATTATTTAGCCAAACAATTTATGCACGAATGTGTGTTTCTAACTGAAAATCTAAATTGCTGGATATTAGAAACATGAAAATAGTGTCAGAGTGTGATTATTGTTTTGGTTTCAGAAAAATAAAATTGAAAATAGACTCACCTAACAGGCGGTGAATTTGTTGAAGAACTCCCATGAGCATGAGATTGTGCATGGTATTGATGACTTGCAGCGCGTGAGCATATAGGATGATGATTTTCTTGACCACCGGCTCCAGGTGATGTCGTTTTTGATTGTTCGGCTGGAGCAGACCTTCTCCGATTTCTAGCCCCTCCACTAGTAGCACCAGTGGGACAACGACTGCCCCCTCCAGAACTGGGAGTACTGGCGCCACTTGATGTTGCCGATGTATTGTTGGGCGTGGGACTCCGTCGGAGCAGGTCGTTTCTACCTCCTCGAGTTTCAATTGTGTTTCCCGTTGCGGACACACTAGCAGATCTTTTACTTGCGGTGAAAATGCGAGTACCCCGAACTGGGGTTGACGAAGCTGTCGAACTTGGCGAGGAAGATGAATATCTTGTTTTATTGTGCTGATTTTGATGATTTGATGAAGGAGGTAAAGGAGGCGGAGTGATAATTCTTCGACTGCCCAAAGCAGAAATATTAGACGTGGAATTGCTAGCAGTGGAAGCACTAGAAGAAAAAGAGGATGTCGTTGTGCTTATAAGATTCTCCGTGGTGTTTGTGTTAGAAGCCGTGCGGATTATGTCTCCATTATTGTTTCGATTATTTGTTGACGAAATTCGATTTTTGTTCATGGTCAGCTTCCAGATTCTTACAACGTTCAGAAGGTGGTGATTCACCTAAAGACGACTACAATACGACAGCCAGAAGAAGGTAATGAAGATATTTGACCCTGATAGTAAAGATTGTATCATTCTGTTTGGGTCCGTTATTTTGTATTGCTTTTGCTAGGGTATTAAATGAAAAGGCACAGTGTAACTAGAATTGATTGAAGTGGGAAGAAGTTTGTAAATCGTAGCACACAGTCTGAAGAGTGTGTGAATCATGACAAATTGAAAATGCGTGTTTTCCTACTTGCATTTGCAGAACTACTTCATTCCTGCTAAATATTCATCATATCACTCAATACTTCTATTCACTCAAGCTTGATCCTTTCTTGGTCTTTAGGCACTTTTCCTCAGACTTTCATTTTCATACAGATGTTTTCCATTCTTCACTTTCTTTCCAGCAATATTTTAGATCAAATTTAGGATCTGAAACAAAAAAATTTGCATTTAATTTACTGGTATATTCTAAATTTCGGTGAATAACATATACTACATTTTACGTAAACTTACGAAACGAGACATAGACAATGCACCAATAATGCACTCAACAAAAAATTGCACACAATATTTTGTTTGCTCATTTCATTTCACTCTTCTACATTATAATAGGCACACGCAATACACTCGCTTTGTGAATTGTCTATATGTTTTGTATACCAACGTTAACGTACCCGTATCTCAATCAATCTAATCGATGAATGTCGCATGCAATATTTTGCTTTTAAACCTGCACAGATAGTAATCTCTAGTACAGACAGTAATCTAGTTAGACATAGTATTTTCCCAAAAACAGTACACACTTAAGTCAAATCGTCAATTTTCTTTTCGATCCCTGTACTCTAATTTAACACAATTTATACTGATGCTTAAAATAAGAATTGAGTACTAATTTCGTATTTTTCAAGATTTTAGATTGATAACGATGAAAAGAGTCAAGGAACCTGACTCAAACAGGAAAGAGTACTGGTTCGTCGTCTAGTATGATGGTTTGAAATTTCCACGTTTTCATTACCCGATGTCGGAGACAAATGGCAAAAGTTGAGTCAACATTCAGGAAAGGAAAGTCAAGCCAGATGCGTTATTTTCGTCGCACATCCCTGCCATTCCTCCAAACCTATCTCATCCAATTGTAAGCAGCAATCCAATATCAATGAATACTGAATACATTCGGGAACTATACTTGAACACAAGCTTACCTACTTAAAGTACACATTAGTACGCATTAATGAAATATATTTGCCACAAAGACATACACAGATTTAAAGAAAAATTACTTAACTCATTGTATTTCTACAGATACATCTAGCACATACATTTCTGCCACATCCTTACAGTATCTAGTTTACAGTTATATTATATGAGTTTACGTTTACGCTAACTCGTTAAATGAGTCAATATCCCTTTTTCAACAGAGTGAGGATCAGATTCATACAACTAATAGCCTGTGGCTCTTGCAGAGTTGTATTTTGATTATCTTTTATAACCTCAAGTGTTGTTTGCCCCGTAGCAGTTGCATTTGCAGACCTGCAACGTATGTCGAACCTAGCTTTCCCACTGTATCTTAAAAATTCAACACTGGTAAGATCAGTAAATCAATAAGTTGTTGGCCAATAAACTTTGACGAATAGATAGAGGTAGATAAAAATATTTACCTTGTCATTTCAACTATTTTAAGCGATGATATCAACGTTAGATTGTATCCAATTATACTGCAATGCAAACAATAAACTTTCCAACAGTAGAACAAGTACGAATTCCCTCAATTTCTTATACTTGTGGTGAAGGCAGTCATCTTTGTATTTTCTAACACCATAATCTGTAAAAATAAATACACACTAAAATTAATTTCGGTTCACTTCTAAATGCAAAATAATTAGAATTTGATTCTGGTCTGCTTCGGCTAATGTAACATGTAACACGGTAGCATACAACCAAACTATCACCCTGGCCTGGCGCTGGAACAGTATTCCAGCCAAAATCGATACAGAACATTAGTTGCATTGTCATTCCTTCTTTGGTGTTGATTCCAAAAAGCAATGCCATTAATAATGTAGTAGTAACTAAAAACTATTTTAATTATAAAGGATAGTAAGACAAGGAGAATATAACTGAGTGACTGACTATAATTGTCTGTCGTCCTTGTCACAATCAAATCAGTGGGCAAAAATATTTTAACGACACATTGTACATTAACAATAATTAATAAAATGCTAACCGATCGCAATTAACAATGAAAACCATTAAATTAACTTTTACACAAACCAAAACATTTAACCATTTGATTAGTATTTATTTACCAACATTGAACATCCAATATCGAATCCAGTCCCCAGTTTGTAGATTCCAGATCCAACCACGGCTAAATGTGAAATGACGAATTTAAAAATTTTGAGGAATCGAATTTGGATTACTACGTCGTCGAATTTTGCGGCGATGACTCCTGATTGGGTGGTGACGACGTAAATACTTTGAAAGTTTCTCAAAAGTCAAATGCCACCCCACATGTAATAAAAATCAATTTGAAATTCGGATTTTGTGAGTGAATTCATCGGAGAAATCGCAATAATCAACAATGAAGTATGTCAATTTGAAAGGGGCCGCGTAGTCGAAGAACATTATTCAAAATAAAGTGCGAAGCTTGAATTTATAATTATTTTAATAATTTTGAATTCCTCACACGCAATCACACAAACCATCCAAAGGTAAACAAAATGTGTAAACAGCGCAATAATTACATCACTCACATAAAACAATTTACACAAAAAATTATCAACCTTGTACCAAGTGATTGAATCAATACCAAAGAAAAACAAATGAATGCAAATGAATTTCTTCTTGGAAATAATAATAAAAATAAGTACAAGAAATGTTTTCAAATCGGTGTAGAATATACAGTACTGATCTTTACATTACATTTGCCGTATATTATTGTGTGAGCTGCAATACCAGAAGAAGTGTTTGTGGAGTAACTGCCTGGCGATGAGTGAGACTGACAATGAGTTTGTGTAGTGTAAGTGTAAGTTAAAAGGCTACTACTACTACGCTCCTATATACTATGACAGTTTTGTTTTGTTACGTTTAGTCTGTCTATGTCTGCAACATTCAACTGCAGACTGCAGGAGAAATGCACTTTTTCACAGTTTTTGCTACTATTAAATAAAGTTCATTGTATACTCCTTATATTATTATAGCACTGCCTAATGCCAAGCCTACCCAATGACTAGTCTAATGTACTAGAACTAGAATTTTAGAACTTCACTTGTTAGTAACTATAATTCTTATAATCCAAAACAAGGTATATAGACAAATATAAGTACTAGATGTATCTTGAGTGAAAGGTATACGAAAATCTACACAATAAAAGGCTTTATGTAGTAGTAGTAGTAGCATATCCCCCTTATCTTCTTATAGTACATATAGGACATAGCTACTACTAGTCCTTATAATGTAAGCTAATAAAGCTTACAGAAACTCTTAGAACTGAATAAGCTGCTACTACCACCGTAGAGGTAGTAATACTCTAATACTACTAATATTCTACTACTACTACTACCCGTATTGTTACTTTGGTATAGAATAGAAGTGTAGAGAGAGAGAAGTAATAATAAAGCCATGTAGGGTTACATAATGCATATACGTATTAGTATTAGTAGACTCTGTTCGTAGGTATTACTTGTAATGCTATTTCTATTTGCTTTATGTACAACGAACGAGAGCAGTGCAAACACAATCACCTTAACGAAAGGTATTCGAGGGATTTATACTATATACGTTATGTTTACATTTATATACATGTACACAAACTGTGTAAATTATTATTAGAGAGAGAGGTATATAAAAAATAAAAGATTGAAATTGCAGATTCTTTTTTCTTCGCTATAGGTACCTTTGTCTGCATACATTTTTCTGTCTACTTGGAATTCGCCGTGTCTTATGTTCTTTTTAGTTAGGACTAAGACAAATATATATCAAACAAAGTTTTGTCGTCGGAAACCATTCTATACATATAGCAGTAGTATATAAGCGTAAAAGAAAAGGCAGTAGCAGTTTTATATGTGTAGTGCAAGAGTATTTTATGTGCTACTTCTAGCTAGAAAGAGCTAGACTCAGACAGACTACTCATTGTGATATTATCCTATTATTTTCAAACACTAGAAAGTTAATAAGTGTAATAGTAATATTATACTTGCTACTTATAGTAATATGAAATCTAGACAACTTGAGCTCTCAAAGAATCTTTCTAGAATACAAATTCAGCGATTTAAAGACAGCAATAATAACGAAAATGTCCATGCAGGGAAATGAAATGATCGTATTTGTATAATGCTTAAATCACATTGTCTGTTGAAATGGCATATAATTGTCCTACATAATGCTAAGCTCAGTTATTACACGAATTTAGGAAAATAAAAACCCAATTTACACAATACTGCTGTTGGATTGGATTTTGCAGGCTTGGGTGCTATCATTTAGTATTTTGCATACTATTCGTTAGTTTTATTGCTTTTGAATCCGTCAGCTTTCTGAAATTGTTCGCAAAGGATTTTCAGATCTATATGCATACTTATTACTTATGTGCATGTAATGCAAACTAATACTAATATAGTGTAACAGCATACTGTACTATTAATTTAATATCGCGGTTGGTTAACTGCTGCTGAGTTGAATTATATTGTAATACTCCAGTTGAGATTGAGTCTAAAGACTTCACGAAAAGAGATACTTATGCACATGGCATACTAATTATCATTAATTCTCTTCTACTACTCTGTACTACTTACATAATAGAATTTGGTACATGTCTTTACGTAAAATAACAATATACTCATGGATACTTGTGTAATATTACTTATATTTACTAGTTAGGTAGGTATGAACTATTAGTACATAGTACATGAGTTCATAGCAATAAATAGCAGAATTGATACGTAGAAATCTCCCGGATTAGAGAAGAAACTTCACACTAGCTAGAGCATTCAAAAGAATTTTTAGGGAGGATTCCATATATTGTAAGTAAGTATATAGTGGTATAATGGTAATAAATCTATGTGTGCAAAGCTGGTGTTACCATTACTTTTCGTTTAGGATCAAATATTTCACATTATAGCTATTATTAGTGACTGTGTATGCTGTCGTGAGAAATAAACATAGTGCAGCAGTGTAGAAATGTACCTTTATATTAAAGATGTTGAGGTAGAGAGGTAGGCAAAGTCTGTGTACATCGTTCATCTATTTGTATAAAGATTGCATATAGTTCTAGACATATTCTGTCTTGTTGTAGTCGCTTGCAATATTCAAAAGCTATATAATGGGTATTGGGCTTACATGGAGACTTCCATGTATATATATAGAAACTTCAATTCGGTTCAGTTCTATATATACATAGCATAGGTGTAGTAATGCATATCAGTTATGGCCATTTCGGTTGAGGAACAGCAGCGTGACTATGACTCGACATGTCCTTTACTTATTACTATTTTGTATTATATCGTGAATTCTACCATGACATGGCATACATTTATGAATTAGGAATTGCGAATTCAAATGCTTCGTGTATTTATGCAGCATGCATATACAGGGTCAATACATTACTCCTGAATAAATATTTAACAAACTTTTCTATGTACACATTTCTTGGCACATCCAACAATTTTTATCAAACCTTCGTTTAGCATAAGTAATGACTACTTAAAGTGTTTAATCATTGCTTCGTAATAATTTATCAGGATGAGATAGATGAGCGCTTTAATTAACAATTAATGCTTTACAACCTTTAATACAGTACTAATGCTGGACTTGCAGGATTAAGTATTTACTTACATTAGATGAAGAAAAACAGTATTAATTAATTTAACTGTACCTTGAATTTTAACTTCCTATTTTGCAATATGTGATTCCTGTCTCTTTGATCACTAATATTTGTATGAGAAACGGCTATTTAATTTACTTATTCAGCATTCAATTACAGTTCATTTCAAAATTGGAGATTTATGTGAATCCGATTTATATACAGCTAGAATGTTTTATTATGACAGCTATTACCTTACTGTGTTCTTGTTTGTTACACTGCTTTACGATGGCAAAACTACGACTGAATCTCAACAGCAAAATGCTTAAAAATTTCATCTGTCATGGATTGTGTTACTCATAAATATAAATTATTTGCATACATAGCATTTGTATACATCTACATATATCCATTTGGTATTACTCGTATATTTTATAATATAACTGTCCCTATATGATATTGTAAAAGGTTGGCAAAACGGAATGTAATATCTTCAAAAGGAAAGGGTTAGTGCATACATGTAGAAGCTTCATCTGTATACATCAAGCCTAGCTATTGTTATTTCCTACACATATAATAATGATCTTTCTTTTCTTTCATTTGTTCCACATCACGTTTAGGACAAGATCGGCATTCGGAAATATTATATTGTCTCGGCATGCGCTTTTAGTACTAAAGATAGGTTTGAGCAAACGTGCCTGTTTTTTTGTACGTGCACTAGCAGATTCTTTGCTACCGGGTTTTTTACTGTATAATAAAATAATAATGTACTAGTACTAGTTTAGGCAAGCTAAGTAAGCTGTGCACAGCGTACCCACATTCATGTCTCTTTGAATAGTACATACAATTCCTAATACAATTACAATGTACTCTACTCCCCACATGTATTTTATAGTAAGATATTTTATTATATAGAGATTTGGAGAATTTCAGGTTACGTATAGAAGTCAAAGCCAAATGGACCTTGCATCGCGAATTCGTCTCATGCAAGACACACATTCAAATAATACAATAAGTTGTAGGAGTTGTGAGTACTAAATGAGATTTAGCATTTGCTTTTATGCTTTCACATGTACATCGGCGGTAGAGTAATTCAGGAATGTAGCTAGGTATGTAAATGTACCTTTAAAGAAATTGCGATTTTGCGAATGAAATGTCTATGCATGCATATAGTACGAGTAGGGAACCAGAGACATTCGTTCGAGTCATTTATATGCAAAGGTATTCACATAAATAATATTTAATACAAACACATTATGATGCATGACATGCTAGCACTGTGCTACGGTAGAAAGAGCGTAAAACTTATTGATTGGTAAGGGTTATTCAAGAAATGATAAATGATTCATATGATGAAAAGTCATTGTGAATTTGATAATTCCATTACTAAATTGAGGAGGCACAAACTTTCTCCATGATGAAATTAAAATGGTAATTTATTCATCTGACTAAAAATTTTCTAAACATTCAAATGAATATGGACGTTCCTTAGTAGTACATAGCTCGTACTGACTTTTTACCAACTAACTCTACCTTAACCTAAAATCTACTACATTGAATTTTGGAAACAAAATTATTACTGCAGCGACCTGCATTGATATGTGAATGAATGTTCAATATTTCAAGATGAAGTTTTACAGGTTCTTATAAAATAATAGTAAAAGTAAATAATTCATTAGATTGGGCCTGGTTAAGCCAAGCAGCTTAAATATATTATATAGTAATGATGGAGATGTGTGTAATTGTGAATTTGTGAATATAAAACCATTAATTTTCAGCCGATGGAAATTTTGGTGCTCTAGAAAGTCGTGGTAAAGATCGTGGTAAAGAGAAATCTCTTTTGCTTCTTCGAGGACTTGATTTATCAGGATTATCGTCGGAAACAGATCTTGAGCGGCGATCCTTCTTTTTAGGAACACATGGGAACATCCATGAGTACCATTTTCTCTCTTCCTTACTGGGAGCTGGGTAAATAAAAATCGCAATTACTCACATAATCGTAGTACAATAAAAGTGTAAGAGAATAAAGGTTGGAAAATACATGAAACATCGCATATTTTCCTTTTTCTTACTTTCAGGTAGATTAGTTGCCAAAGCTTCCGCGATTATACTTTCGTCGACTTTCCAGACATCTATTGGTGCGGGATGATTCACTTCATTTTTGGACAAAAAGCGCCGGCGTGTTTTGTTGACACCGATGAAGGGGTCAATCTTATGCTTGCTGCCAAACTCTTGCGATTTATTCGATTTGGTGCTGGAATCAACTTTTACTTCGATTTTAGAAGTTCCCACATGAAATCCTCCAGAATTACAATCAGACACTTGTGACTGACTTGTAAAGGGCGAATCAACATGATGAAGAGGTATGACAGTAACAGAATCTTCTATTTTTGTTGTAAATGACTCAATTTTGTTTACATTCTCATCTGTATAGCTATCATTGGTTAGAAGATTCTCTTCTCTCACCATACAAGAGCTCTTGTCGGTAGTTTCTTCATCATTGTAAAGAAAATCATAATCTATATCCACATTGTTTCCGGAATAAGATTTCAATTTGCTACTGGCTGTGGGAGATTTAAGGGAAATTGTTTCAAGTTGCACGGCGGATGGTGGTGAATTTTGATCCCCAGATGTAAGGCTGATATTTTCCTCTTTGATTGTACTTACGCTCGTTGTACGGCTAGCTAAGCTGTGAGCATCAAAATATTCGGAAGGGCCTTCAGAAACTGGCGATCTCAGATCACCATGATTATTTTCAGAACAAGCTGAGTGCCAGTCACTATCTTCTGCAGCCGATGCGGAGGATGCATCAAAGAATTCTTTTACTCTTGCCAAGGTGACCCGTGTGTCCTCAGGCATGCAACAGTAACCACTTTCACTCGCATCAAAAGTCTGTACTATATTTTCAGTTTCATTTTCAACGTCTTGGGAGATACTTTGTTCCTGAGGATACACTTCCGAATATTCTCCATCTTTAACTTCCAAAAGATTATGCAATGAATCAGAAACTTGGTTCACTACAAATGATTCTTCGTTCTGTGTGTCTTCTAAAACAGCATCATCCCGTTTATCTGCATCATTTTCTAAGAACTCAACTTTTTCGCACGCCCGCTGAAGGATGTTATCTACCGCAGTAATGAAAGGTGCAATAAGATCTGGGTGTTCGCTTCTAAATAAAGAACGATGAGCTACACTAAAATCACCTCTATAATCAGCAGGCTGCACATCGCAACCACAAGAGTCCTTACAATCAGGTCCTTCGTTTGCTTTACAGTCACCTTCGTCAAGGTATTCTCTGCTAGGATTGGGAACTTTTAGATGCAACTCTGAAGTTGAATTCAGATGGTCTTCGCCCGCTGATGTCTTTTCGGTCACAAAACTAATACTAGTGCTGACATTTACTTTCGATTTACTATCTGGGGGCCAATAGTTGTTATTTAATCGATCCTCTTCAGTTACATTTGAATCCCATTCTCTGTCTAAGTATTCTATGTTTTCCATGTCAGCATGGGAAGGTGCTGACGCATCCACAGTACTTTTGGTTTCGATCGGCTCCTACATTTTTTAAATATACAAGAATAACATCCCAATGTTTTGAAAAATTAAATTTTTCGTATCACTCGACCATGTAAAACTTACAGAATCTACCAATTGGTCACAAAGTGTTACTTCCTCTGCTAAATATAAAATTTTTAAGCTAGATTTTTCCATTGGGGGGTCGCATGAGTCATTAACAGTGGCATCCTTCGCTCGATCTAATAATGTTCGAATCGAAACAACAGATTCAGGCTCTGTGGTGTTATCACTGGATGGTACCTCCTAAACATAATTTAAATTATTAGTCCACAATGTTAATTATACAGTAAAAGGAAAATTAAATTTTGTCAGAATGAATGAATTGCCTTGAATGGATCAACCAAAGCTATTTTAGTGTTTGAGTATTTTTCTTCTGGTATCAAACTTGAGGAAACACTAGCATTTGAGTCAATCACATCACTTTCTTCCTTTTTAGGATCATTAACTTCACTGCTGATTTTAGCAACCTCTTCTGGATCTAATAATATTTCTCCCTAAAGCATAAAGTAATGATTAATTTCTGACCAATGGGGAAAGTATAATGTACAATGCGTCATGGTATGATTCTTTCAGTATAAATAATATTTTTACTTTAATTATTTCGACGAATGAGGATTTTTCTCGCTGTGGCTCATCTAAATCGTTATTTACATCCGATTCTCCCATATCAACCTCACTGTTTTCATTTATGCTTCTATTCTTGTTACGACGCTTTCGATTTCTATTTCGATTTTTTCTAGCTTTGGCCATGCGTGCAGTCAGAGTAGTAGACAAAGACAAATCGGTTCCACCTGGATTTTCACCTTCACCCCCAGCATTTTCTTGAATTTCGATGGACACATTAAAATTGTCATTTGATTCCTTTTTCATTTCCTCGTTATCATCAGCCTTTAATTCAGCGTCTAGGAGAACCTCTTCCGAATCATACCGAGCCGCTGCCATCTTAGCTACATAAATCAATGAAAATCAAATTATTTTACTTATCCGTTGAATCCGTTCCCATTAAACTTCAGAGGTTTGGTATTGTATGAGCAAGAAGCAATCTGTATAATATGATCTGCGAAGCCCTAAAACCTATATAACCCTTTCACTCAGAACTTACTCACAAATCCCGTGGTAAAAAAAACGAAAAATCTCGATCTCTTTTCGTTTTGTCCCTTCGTGAGCTTTTTTCGGAGTACAATATGCCAATTATTATTACAAGCGTTTATTTTCAAATCCGAAGTCCGACAGACGAACACAAAACATAAAACAACAATAACACCACTTTACAAAATAGACACTCACTCATTCAGAACAAAAGAAAACGCAACAAAACTTTTGAACTTGATCCGAATTGGTAGTCCGGAGAAACGTAAGAAAAAGATAACTAGCGGTAATTTCAAATTAATTTTTTGTACAGCGAAAGCTGACTTTCTCCATTACTTTCTTTCCAGCTTCCATCGGTTTGTTCTTTGACTTTCTACCAGGAAAATCTGTTGAATCAAATATGGTTTTCTATGCAAATAAACCTAAAAATAATGCACCTATTTAAGATGGAAATTTTTCAAAAGAACTTGAAGGAATATTTTTGTACATTGTTTTCTTTATTTCTTACAAGATGGTTCATAAATACACACACTGAATAAATACTTTTTGACTGAACATGAATAAATTCGAGAGTTCAATAATGGAAAACATAGTACAGTATTAATTTCAAGAATTTATCTGCTTATTTATAATATCAACCACGATTAGTATTCCACTGTATTAACACTGCTCTGTTTCATGTAAAGTTACCTAAATATTTTCATTTGAATCAATCGTACATTACTTTCTATTCACACTACTTCCTACACACAACAATAACACTTTTAGAAAACAATCAAATCATCTTCCAGCCAAATATAAAGACTCCAACTAAATTGGCATCAAAAGTATCGAAATGTTCCAGTATTTCTGTCTAAGCTTTTTGGTATGGTGTGCTATATGGTTTTGATTTGTTTATTTGGTCTGCAAATTTTAAAGCGAGAGAACAGAGTACAAAATGTAATTAATAAAGAATTGATACAATACAATATTATATCGAAGTGTTTGCCTGGTCCATTAATACATCATTCACACACGGAATAAGAAATTAACATTCTGCAATATCAACTTTGTGATGAAACTGACTTAATTTGCCTGAAACAATTTATTTACTCTGTACTAGCAATAACAACAAACTAACATAATATAGGTAGTATAATAAGTACAGCCTGATAAAAACTGAACCTAACACAGTCATAGAGTCATAGTAAACTTTAAAGTATACTGAACTTTAACTAGGTAGTTTTATTTGTGTATGTGTGTAGTACTGTTTGTGAAATGGTGCTTGATTCGTTATTCTGTCGAATGTTAAATTACTTATAAATAATTTGTAAGCAGCTATGAGATATTAATTTCACAACTCATCACGCTCAGTATCTACACTATCACCCTTCTCTTCGTCTTCCGCATTTTCTTCGGGCGTTAATGATTCTTCATCTTCTGGAGCATCTGCCTCATCTTCATCGATCTAAAACCCCAAAAAAATATTATGATAAATGCCCTATCAAAACTCAACAAAAGTGATGAATTATTTAGTATATACAAAATTGTCACGAATCAATGAATTATTTTTTTAAAAACCGTACCTCCTCATCTAATGGAACACCAAGGGTTTGTCGCATCATCTGTTCTACAGTCTCTGAAAACTCTACTGTATCCTTAAGCATGTAACCCGATCGCAGAGTAGCAGTTCGGAACATCATAAGAGCCGTTTCCTTTGCCACAGGATCCGATGGGTCATCATTAACTCGTCTGAGGAGCTCTTTCACAAGAGGGTGACGTGGATTGATTTCAAAAGTTTTCTTCTGACTTAGATAATACCTGTAATACAAAAAAGTGGCAAAAAATGTTAGCAAATCATTCAGAGAAAAGGGCACGTATTCATTCACTAGACACTTCATTCGTTCTATCTACACTGGTATGTCCCAATTTTAATAACATTAAAACCATACTCTCTGCTAACATCCCCAGCTTTGGAATGTGTCTGGGAAGTAATTATTCTTTCCATATTTCCCGTCCATCCAAATCGTGACGTGACTAAGGCGGAAGGGCTTTGCTCAAGACGTTCACTAACTTCGGCTTTCAGAATCTAAAGTCAAATTGAATAATAATGACCACTTACGATTTAGAAACATCATCAGCTTTTTGATGAGGATTGGATAATGCCATGCGTTCCATGTTTCCAGTCCATCCGTAAAGACCGGCCACCAATGCGGAAGGAGAATTAGAAAGACGTTCCGAAACCTCAGCCTTTGAAATCTAATTAAACCGAGCAAAGCATTCCAAACCATCACCAATTTTTTCCAACACCATGTTTTAATAACTACTTTAGTAGCGTTTCAATAATTTCATAACTACTTAGGGTAATCTAATCTACCATGCTAATCAATATGTAATATTCCAATACCAAATTTTTCTATCCATAATTGTACTTCTACTACTTATTTTTTATTGATGAATTAAAAGAATTAAAAGAAATGAAATTAATTAATTGTTAAATTAGTGGAAATTAAATCAAAGTACTGAATATTGGTATTTAGCAAGCAAATAATGTACTACAAGCAATGTGAAGGGAATATGGCTAAAATAAGTTGTTACCTGATCTTTCAATGCATTTTCAGCCAACCATTTAGTTAAAGGTTCGAAAACTTTTTTAGACTCTTCCAACTTGTCCTTAGCTTTTCCGTCGGCAAGACTGAAACCTTCCTTTGCAACATTTTGGAACTTCTTGCCTTCGAATTCTGGAAGAGCACCGATGCAGTATTCATCGACGGCTTCAGTTAGATAAAGAACTTCAATCCCCTTCTTAAGAAGTCGTTCGACAAATGGTGATCGTTCAACTTCGTCACGAGAGGATCCAGCAATGTAGTAAATAGCTTCTTGCTTATCCTTCATACGTGCCACGTAATCTGTCAACGAAGAAAGTCCAGTACCAGCTGAGGTGGAGAATCGAAGCAACTTGGCCAATCGGCTTTTGTTTGCGGTATCTTCGATGGTGCCCAACTTGATATTAGTGGAATATTCCTTCCAGAATTTATTATAATCTTCTCCTTCCAGTTTCTTAAGCATGTCCAATGTCTTGCGAATCAATTTCTTGCGAATAACCTTGATCAATTTGCTTTGTTGAAGAGTTTCTCGGGAAACATTTAAGGGCAAATCATCAGAATCAACCACACCTCGTACGAACGATAAGTAGTTAGGCATCATTTCCTGGAAGTCATCGGTGATGAAGACGCGTCTTACATAGAGCTTGATGTTGTCAGTGCGAGTTCCGTAACGATTGAAACTTTCAGAAGGCTGGACCCCGGGGACAAACAGTAAAGCTTTGAATGTAACTTCTCCTTCGGCAACGAAGTGGGTTTTGGCGAGAGGAGCTTGAGAATCTTTCGTCAAACTCTTGTAAAATTCGTCATACTCATTATCTTCAACTTGGCCAGGCTTTCTGGTCCAAATCGGTTTTGATTCGTTAACAAGCTCCCAATCGTACACGGTTTTTGATACTTTCTTTGTTTTTGGCTTCTCAGTATCAGTAGACTCCTCAACTTTAGCATCTTCATCTTCGTCAATAGCATCTTCTTTCTTTTCTTCTTCATCATCTGCAGGAATTTCTTCCTCAACAGTCTAGATAAAAATTATTGGATTTTGAATTTTAGACTCATAATGTAACAAATGTGTTATTTTCTTGGTTTAATGAGCCTAAATAAAATACTAAAATTCTGATTTCAAAATATTAGAAGATTACAAAAATATTACCTTTTCAGTCCAAAGATAGATAGGGAAGTTAATGAACTGTGAGTACTTCTTCACCAAGTTTCTGATTGTCGAATCATCCAAGTAACTGCTAGCTTCTGGTTTCATTTTCAAGCTAAAAATAATAATTTAATCTGTATTACGAATTCGATGTACAATACAGTGCAAAGAAAGCCTGAGCTTGAATGGTACTAACCTAATTGACGTTCCTCGAAGCAAAGTGTTTCCACGAGGATCATCAACTACAGAAAACTCTGCTGCATCAGACTCCCAGATGTGTTGTGTTGGATCATCATTTGATTTACTGGTGACAATCACACGATCAGCAACTAAAATAAAGTAATAAGTAAGAAAATCAAATAAATGCAAGTTTTAATTGTTTCTAATATAGAGGAACTGGAGGATACTCTCTTAGCCTTTCCTCGCAACAAAAAATTACTTACCTAAGAATGAAGAATAGAAACCGACACCAAATTGTCCAATTAAATCTGTAAGTTGTTGAGCATCCGCAGCATCCTGCATTTTGTTTAGGAAATCACTAGTTCCAGATTTTGCGATGGTTCCCAAATTCTTGACAAGCTCATCTTTAGTCATGCCAATACCAGTATCGACGACATTTAAGAGATGATTTTCCTTATCTACACGTATACGTATGCTAAATTCATCCGTAGCGTCAAGAAGTGATTTATCAGTAAGAGCAAGTAGTCTCAATTTGTCCAATGCGTCAGATGCATTTGATATCAACTCTCTAAGGAAGATCTCCTTATTTTTGTACAGGGAATTGATAATCAGTTTCATCATACGACTGACCTCAGCCTGAAAACGGTAAAGTACACAATTGAATACACAACTCAGGATAACTTCCCTACTCTAAAATTAAAATAGCCTTAATGGCTCAGGTAGGCGTATATATGAACTGATTTTATCAAAGACAACAATAAAATTATACCTGAAAGTGGAATTTTTCAGCCTTATCTCTCATTTCCTTAATTTGCGCTACGTTAAGTCCATCGATCTTAATTGCTTCCTCCTCCCGAGACACAACTTCATCATCTGTTCTTGAACCATCTCGACTTGATCCAATATCGGCCTCAACCTTTGGTGTTACTCCCTCCCCGTCAAAATCTGATTCATCCAAAGTTACATCTGCGGCTCTCGTACTCCCCAAGAAACCTGGAAATGAGAAAATTAAGTCAGCCGTTAGCTATGTGACATCATTTCTAATTTATGTCTATAATCCATTAAAGTAAAATCATTATGTACAAAACACCTGCTTGTAAAATCAATAAATTATCTATACCATGCACACAATTCACAATAACATTATTCACCGGCAAAAAATCATGGGAAGTGAAATCCTCTTTGAAAATCGTACTTTAAAGGTATTTTTAAATTGAAAAACTGAACACTTACCGATTATAAGTAGAAATGCTAAAGAAACCCAAATTTTGGGCATTTTGGTGTTTAAAATCTCAAAATTTATTGCTTAAAATGATGATACGAAATAACAACCTCAACAGACACACACAACAGCCAGAAGTCAGAGAGCAAATAATGTGGTTCTTCCTTTTCAATCTTCTTTTACACTTTTACTCAAGACAGTCAAGAGCTGAAGCCGTAACAGAGGCAAACTGATGGACTGTGTAATATTGGAGAAAATATCGTTGACAGTCGTGGACATAACATAGGGCCAATTGAACGTAACCACGAAGTCTAGGCTCCACCTCTTTCTCAGTTGTAAGACCAGCATTCGATGAATCCTCAACGCGCGTTGACCTTTTTTCCTTTAAATTCCTAACTCCAGACACACCAACATTCTGTGTAGATGTAGCGAGAGACTTTCCAGACTTTTCTACACCTAAATTCTTCTTTTCTTCTGATCGATCAAGATCAAAGTCTCACTCAATCTGAAAATCTCATCTCAAATGAATGCTGCACAAAACCTGTTTGTTTTGTGCTGTTATTGAGATTGATTCTTCTTGTTTGTTTTGAGTGAGAATTTATGTATGCTTTCTTAATTTGCTGCCAATGTTATGTATTTTAATATTACATAATGAATTTTACGTAGAATTCCTGGCATGAAATGGGATTTACAAACTTTATTAGAATCCCTTGTTTAATTATTACAGAATCATTCTATGTATTTAATTTAAACAAAATAATGCATCTATCATAATCATCTGTATTATAGTCCCTTATTTGTACATACAACTTTAGTCAATACTAGCGGATCGTCTTTACAAACGAATAGATTATTGTAACCAGCATACGGGATAATGATCAAGCTCGCAAAAACTGCTGTTCCGAATTGATACCACAGATACAAAAGTAATCGTCTCCTTTCTCCCTGCAAATAAAATACAAATTAAAACTGTTGCTTATTTTGTGTATGGACATTAATTTAAATGAATTTAAATGATTACTTAAAATGCATGAAGAAAATGAAAAAATGGCACCAACCGGCATTGCTCTATGTAGCTTTGCCATGGGCAAAGGATTAAAAGCTCTGTTCCACCTCCCGTGACTATGTCTCCTGTCTTTAAATAACTTCATGTCCCCTTTATGGTACAGCAACTGAAATGAACCTCTTTTCAAATAATTTTGACAATGGTAGCTTATAAAGTTAGATTTAAGTTATAAAATTACCGTCATTATTAAATGCATCAGAATATTAAAAATGAGCTCCAACAAGACAATCACCCAAATCCCAATGAAAAGTCGAGTTTGTATCATTATTGGGGCTAAAGCAATGACTAGATCTGAAAATGTAATAATAAAAATGAAATTCCTTGGGATGTTATACGATACGACAAGTAATCTGCATGTATCTACATGTATCAAAAATTGCACGAGGAAAGGTTTAAGCAATTACTTGCGAATATTTTCATAAGAGTTCCGATTGCCCAATGAATAATCTTGAGTGAAAACTGAAACTTGCTCTCAAATTTAAGATATGATAATGTAAAACCTAAATATGGCTGTATCAAAATTAGGACAAAATAAATCGCACATCCGAATGCACTATGCATGGCATTGTTAACCCAATAGCTGTTTCCTAAGAACATGACTGTTAAATCCACAAAAAGAAGGAAAACGACTGAAAGCATGTAGGCTGTGTGTGCCTGTGACAAATGAATGTACTCTTTTCAGTTCACATAAAAACTTAATTGTAAATGTGTAAAGAAACAATTTAATGTATTTGGTTACATACGACTCTCCAAATCGTAGTGTTAAAAATCATTGCTGCCGTCCATGTTTCTTTGAAATATCTTGCGACGAAAATTCCATTGGGAACGAGTCCTATGAAAGCTAGAACAACAAAGGCCACGTGCCACCTAAGGTACTTCAATTCGTCATTTTCGTCCACCTATGAATGAAATCGGTATAGTTAGTTAAGATTGAATTGCCAATGAATTCAGATGAGTAAATTAGTAATAGAGAATTAAAAGACACCTCTTTTACCATTTCTTTTGCAGTTGGAACAGCTACTTTAATAATTCTTGTCAAATCTAATGGTCTTGTTGAACTGTATTTTTCTATGTGCTTTCCAATTTTTCTTAATGCTTTTGGATCAACTTTCCGATTAATGGCATCTCTTCTCTTCCGTTTTTGTGATCTACCTGGTTTATGCATTCTTACTGGAAACATACACATACAGGAAATAAGTTTGAATATGCTATACCATACCTATAATAATAATATATATTCTACAGTATACCTACTCCCCAGTCCCCAGTTAGAAGATTCATTCGCACGAAGTATTAAAATTGAGTAATTGTATTTACCAATTGAACGAGTGTCAGCAAGGAATTGATTCCCAAGGGCCCTTAGGAGATAAAAAGATTCTCTTTCCAAATCAAAGCCTTTTGCAACATTGTCCATATCTTGAAGTGGAAGCTCTGGAAGATGCAGAAACTTAGCAAGATAGAATGTGCAAATCAAAACATTTCCCTTTATGGCAATTTTGCAGTCTTTGATATTTCCACGGTCCCTTCCATTTGTACACGATTTAGACTGAAACGTAAAAATTTACAAGCACAAATGTATTTTCTAAAAGTTATAATTTCTTAAGTCGAAAAACAATTCAACATGAATAGGTTCTACCATTCTTCTGTTGGTTTTATTGTTGAAATTCCATGAGTTGAAAACACCGTTAATATTTCCTTCGTCAACAGAACATTCTATGACATTATCGTCGCCCTAAATTGAATTTCATGATAATGCATAATTAATTTTAATTATAATACTTTATATCAGTGAGTGAAAGATTATATTCAGTATCCAGACTTCTATTAAATACATTACCATAAATTGATCCCTGGAAACGCCCACAGCTGCATATCCGTAATTCTTTCCTTTGGGAAGTTTAGCTGCTACTTCTAATCGAATGTATTTTTTATTCCTGTTTTGATACATCAAGTTTTGGTATGTAACAATAAACTTGCAATTTTTTCTGCCAACACAAAATTCATTTTCTCCTAAGCACGATTTTATTCTGGAGCACCCATTATATATTTCTTTCGCATAATCTTTGGTGCGCTTCATCGATAACTTTTTTGAAGGGGGTCTCATAAAATTGTTAAGTTCTCTTTGTAAATCTTTTTCTCGTCTTAATTGATCTGTAAGAGAGGAACTTGACGGTTTAGCAATAGATAAGTAATAGAAATAGAGTTATTAGCTGAAAAGTTTTATATAAAGACAAACCTTGTTCTTTAGTTAACCTAGCGAGTAAGACACGTTTGTACTTTTCAGGAATCTTATGTAATTCTGCAAATATATTGTGTTAGTTGTGTTAAGTCATGTTTTAATACAGTACACCTATACGTAATTTATGCATTCACATAAAAGATTGATCATTTTCCAGATTCAGTCACTTACGAAACCACAAGGGAAAGAGAAGTGAAAGATATTCTTCATTAACAGGCCTTACGACTGTGTCACTTGTTAATAAAAAGTTTCCAGGACTATCCGACTGTACAGGGTTGGCGTAACATTCTTCCGGGTCGTCTTGGTCATCCGCTAGTGGATTATCAAGATCAGCTTCCCCTTCAGAAGCCTTAGGGGGTATAAAAGTCCATACATTTCGAAATTGTATTGTAGGAGTTGTAGTTCCGATCCAGATTTTATCTTTTCCTTCAGCTTGAAATTGAACGATTGCAAATCTGAAGAAATGAATATAAAAAATTAGATCAGGCATTTATTTGTTGTGAATGGCAGAAGAACCGAAACATTTTAATACTTCACCGAAATTGTACAAAATTAGGTCGCGGTCCCCTATCTCTCGGGATCCAACTCCAGAATATGCTCTGTAAATTGATTTTTTGTCGAAATGTGTGTTCATCGTGTTCTACGTAAACGATATGCGGGTTCTATAAATCAAAGCATGTATTATTAAGTTAAATGTTGTATCAAAACGAAAATGCACTGCAGAATCTTCATTTGTACAAAACTGAATGCCACTAATTTACATACACCCCATTTTCGTTTAATTGCCCGAGTAGGATCTTTTCCTTTGTTGCAACGGTGGCGAAACCTCCATATTCCCGTCGTTTTTGCTCCACGACGACACACCATCAGGTGAAAGTGTCCGATTGGCACTCCATCTTCGTTTATAGCCATTACAACCAAGAAATCAAAAGTAAAAGATTTTTCTTTGCTTTTGAAAACGATATGCAAGGTATTTGGTGTGTTCGCATCAAGAAAGTAAATTTTGTAAGTGACTGGAGGAGGTTCTTCTTCAGGGATGCCGTTTCCATATATATCAATTGGCAATTCTTTACAAAATTTTCCATATTTTACTAGTGGTCCTGGATCACGAATAAGAGAGACGTGGTCATCAGCATCATAGTCAGCATTTCTTTCGAATCGAGTTTTTCTATGAGGAGGGGCTACGTCAATGTTCATATCAATTTTTGCTACACTGTTATTGAGAGCGTTTGAATAATTCAAAATTAAAACTATTAACAAAATCAACGAAACGGAGGATCGAGCATTGTATCTATGATTCATTTCGAATATTGAGAACCTTGACATAATAATAGTAATGTCATTGTGCAGCAGTTAGAGGTAGCAGTATTGCAATAAATCTATTTTGTTTAAGATGGTGGATCGTGTTTACTGTCTACACATACTTTACGCAATTCTTTGGTCCTAAAATGAAAACGAAATTGAAATAATTTGCGTAACTTATAATGAAAATTATATTTTAATTTATTAACAATAATCGCTAATAAATCACAATTAATTTGTTGTCAAGGAAAGGTGTTAGTAATTTTTACCATCTTTGGCGCATCTAGAGAGGAAGGATAGTAGTAAAAGCTTCCTAGCTTTTGGACGCCCTGAGTGGATGAGATTTTTATGACAGATGAAATTAAAAATGAGGTTTCGAACTCGTTTCATAAAGCCTGCCATCTGCGTGGCCATCTGCTATGTTTCGAATAAATAAAATATTCTGCTCAGACTGTTTCATGATTTATGTAAATTTTATAACCAATTGTACTTTCATTTTGTAATCATCAATGACATGCCGTAAAGTTTTGACCACACGCCCCAGGCGTTTATCTCCCTAAAAAATATAGGGGAGAGAGTAACTTTAGCTTTTGACCTTTCACCCCAAGTAAATTAGTGAGAGAAAGCAAGGAAAACGGCGCTTATTCGAGGACTGTTAGATCAAAACTTTACAGCATTTATTTTAGTCCCAGATTGCAAACTATCTCAATTCTGTACTTTAACCACTACAATGCTACATTCTAATGCAAGTGCAATGAATTTTATATGCATGATAAGCTTAATTTTGAAATGCATTAATTAAAAATTCAAAACACAGGCAGACGATTAGCGTAGAATTACTATACATACTAGTATAGTAATAGTATAGGTACATCGTAAGTGAATGAATAAACCATTGAACACTGGTTAGAACCAAAGAAATGTATGTATCACCTTTTGATGGTATTAAAGTTATGTATTTAGGTAAACTTCGTGTTTTAATGTTCTTTAATCCTTATTTATTTCGAGCATATTTGTTGTGTGTATAGGAATAATATAGTTTATTTTCCATAATTATAATTGTACAATTCACAATAAATCGTATTATAGGTAGTACACGTAAGTTAGATAATTAGGATTTTATTAATTTCAAAAACACGACTAATTTATCTGTATCTATAGGGTAATGATTGATACTTGTGAACAAGAGCGATAGCATTTTTCTATAGAACAGGATTTACTACACAAAATCAGAAATGAACGTGGCAGCCTTTTGATCCGGGACCTGTGTACTTTCAATATTAATTTAACTATGCTTCTTTTTCCATATTATCGTAGTATTTCTTAGGGTGAATTGAGTTTGTTTCCAGAGAGGCATTCATTTTATATAACATTACATGACAAGTACCGTAGTGTCGCTACTAATCAGGTATATTATTATAACGTACGTAAAGATTTGACCTACTTGACACACTCTAGAATTAATTATTTTTCATTCATTTCAATTAATTAATTTACGATAAAACTTTCTAGTAATGATTTCTGTATTGAGTGATTGATTTTCAGTGATACTTGGCATACTGCAATGATTTATATTTTACAAGTAGGTTTCTGATAGTTTACGAATAATTTTCTATATTACTACGCTTAAAACTTCTAAGTTTAGGTTTAATGTAGTATGTTAAGGTACATGATTTTGAATTAAGGTGGTTAACTACATTACTAGTTTACCTACCTATGTAGGTAAGTTATACAACCACTCGTTATTCATTACATGCTCTATTGGCTATGAAAGTCTCGGTGAGTCTGTAAAGCATACACCTAACTAAAAAATGGTAATAGTACCCAATACATTATCATTGTTGCAACAATTAAGCAGTATAGATGATGACATTTCATTTAACATAGACACTGACGCATGTTAAATAATCGGTAATTACTAATTAACCATCCTCCGGATCTTGTAATTAATGTGTCATTTTCTAACAATAAGTAATAGACAGTTCTTATAATAACAATATCAAGATTGAAATGAGCAAAAACAGCATTCTACAGATAATGCCTTGGTGTAGCTACAGAATTTGTTCTATATATGCTTACAGTTAGATACGCTTATATTTTACAGGATCGATTGAATTTGCATTACTATATAAGACTCTAATAGTAAATTATCGTAATGGCTTAGCTGCTAATAGTCATTTGAGTTAAAATTTGTCATTAGGTAATTATATTATCACAATTCATTAGATCAGATCAGCGAAACGACCTTATACACGAAAGGTCTTTGCTTTCCTCGTAAATATTGTTATACCTACGAACTTTCTCTTATTTTATAACATGGTGATCCTGCAGCCCACACAAAAACTGCTTTTGACAACAGTGTCTCTCAAGAAATTCAGTTCTCAAGAAATTTTATCTATTTATATACATTGTACACTATGTAATCAATAATTGTAATATGAAACAGCTTTTGTACATATTACTCACCTATGCACTATAGGTACTCACAGTGGAATACTAATTTGCATAAACTTTCACCGTACTTTCACTTTTCGGGTGAAATTGCCCCAGAAATTGTATTCAAGGCAATACTTAATTTAATTCGACTATAAACGACTAAACCAGTGTATTTTATGAATCACACTAGCATTTACGGACACTCAGTAATTAAGTAATTAAAACTAGAAATTACTTTTTATAACTAAGTAAATAGGTACACTTTGACATGAAATTGTCTGTTACTCTTAAACAAGAGATATCAAGTATTTACATGAAGATCATAGTAGATACGATCTGAATTGAATCTTCTCGCTTTATATACATACTTACTAAACAGCTCTTATCTTATCTCAATAAATATTTACAAGACTGGAATACTAATGCTGTAGATTTGAACATTGTTTCTTAAATTGTATCTTACTTAAGTATTATAAATCCTAACTTAATCAGCTTTACAATTGTCATTTCTTAGATTAGAGAAGTACATACGACTCCTCATTACAAGAAGGCATTTCAATTTCAATTGAACAATTTATATTTTAATTACTATTTCTATTCAATTCAATTGACAATTCTCGCAATTGAAAGTTTAGTCATTTATGTAGGCTGTATTAATTATCACACACCGATGAATTTCAGGCTAGAGACTCCCTCACCGTGTTGCTTAATCGTCAACGCAAGACTGAGTAATAATTTCTATGTTTTATATCTACCCTACTACATAACATTACTTAAGTACTTCAGTAAATGAATGTAGAGGAGCAGTCACAAATTGCCCGTACAACATTATTGCTCCAGTATTGTTTCTCCATACTTTCTACAGATTTTACAATACTAATTAATTGCAGTTTATAATTTACGTACAAATGATTCAATCTCATTCAGTTAGTTATATTAAGCACATTATGTACAGCATTATAAAGCATTACATTATTTGAGGACGTTTAACAGTACAGTTAACACATTCTGTCGTGTTAACAATCATTGGTGTAATTAAAACTTCTTGTTTAAAGTGATTCCTAGAATAATAATGTTTTAAGTGCGCAATTACCATTTTTAACACCCTCGGATGTGTGGGATACCTAATTTTTATTACAGGACAGTAGTAGTAGTGACTTATAATGCTAACTTTACTTAAATATTCCCAAAATGTTCTAAAAATTCATTTCTGCGTCCCTGGGCTGATAGACTCGAGGCTGACTACCCCAGGAAGGCAAGGGTCAAATTTTCACTGCATCGAATTCTACTACTAGTCAGGGAGGATCAAGGATTTCCGGTTTCACAACGATCTCTAATTTTTCAGCCAGCTGTTCTTTTTCCTGAATAGCTTGAGCCAACTTTCGTCTCAAATCCATCTCCGACGACCTCCATAATTCGATCACTTGGGATTTACTCATCGCATTGAAATTTGCCTGATCCACAGATCTGTCTGGGTAGACATCTGCCACGTCTTCAACAGATTCCTCCGTGCTATCTCCACCATAGATTGCCAAGTTGAGATCCTCTTCTTCGAAATCATCGTCGAATATCTCGTCACTACTTCCTTCCGGCATCCGTCGTATTCTTTCCTTTTGTTTCTTTTTGCGGTAGTGATAATACTGTCGGTGAGCAATACCTTCTTCTGCTGCAGCTGGATCCTCGAAAGACTTTCTTCTTGAGAATAAGGACGTTGACGAGCAAGGCTCCTTTTTGAACTTGATTTTTTTCTTAACTGCTGTTTTCTTATCTTTCGATTTATTATTGTCAGCTAAAGACGATTTAGTAGCTATAGAGTAACTTTTAGTGTCTTCGGGAGAATTGCGATACCCCGGAGGTGGCGGCGGCAGTGACAACATATCCACATCGGGAAACAGTTCTTCCGGTACTTCTAGAATTGTTGGACTTGTCGGTAGTGTACTACTCGTGGCTCCCATGACCGTCGTCTTGTTCTGATATATGTCAGCATGCTCTCCCAACACTCGCACCACTTTCGGCATTTGTTTGTTGCTCTCTATCGGGATTCTACCTTGGATTGAGTATATTGTGGAGCTACTGTCGTCCAGATCCAGTGAGTCCTCTTGTTGGAGACTTTGCTGACGTTCGGCCTTCTGTACTCTGCAATGAATTATTCATGCATCAGCTTTTCCTTCATACAACTGGAATTCTACCTTCTCCATTCCTTCCTAAAGCCCCTCTCTCTTTCTTTCTCCTAACTTGACTTTGACTTTTCCCTTCGCTTCACTTTATTCCGCCTACTAAACTCCTCAACGCAAAAACCAGAGACGTGGTATGGTATCTATAAGAAATATTGCTTGTTAACTATCTCTTTCTCCTTTCTTTCACCGCGGCTAGCCATAAAATCGTAACAAACACTTGTTTCTTCCGAATTCCCCTGAAAATCTTAGCAGTTCAATATTAAACGAACTCTTAAACTCTCAGGATTAAATGTCTTCGCAGTGAAAGCAATGAGACGGCTAAATATTTCTCAGAGATTGCATTCTCTTAAAGTAATTCTTTCGATCTGATTCTTCTACTTGTATACTTGTCTTCACCATATCTATTGGTAACATGATAGTCGTTGTCTCACTAGACCTCAAATCTATACTCACTCAGATTATAACATTGCAGACAGGCAAAATGAACAAGTTACACGTTAGAAATTACAGCTGCACCACATTGTACGTTCTTATTGTCAGTTCTCACATATGAGCCTGGAGCATTCCTTTCTTTATTTCCATTCTTTCTGTGTTTCGATTCGTTTCATTTCTATTTGGCTGAACTGCCGGTCCGCTTTCACTTTGCGAGGCTGTCTGTCTTGCAGACGATTGCATTCGTTGGCGAAAGCCCATTACAAAAGTGTACAAAAGAATGAAAGAAAAGCATTCAGTATTATTCGAAAGGAAACTATCAGATATATAGAATACATAAGTATTACGTATAGACCACGTTAAATACTCCTCTACCTCCAGAAGCATCAGTAAAACGTGGAATACAATTAATACTCATCCTTTTGTAGTGGAGTGGCTACTATCATTTGTGTCCAAAGTGTATATTTTACTTCCCAGAATGAGGGCAGTAGTTTTTTAACGGCTATCCCTAAATATTTGTGTGGTACAGTTGTAACCTCCCTTTTCTAAAATCAATTATTGCTATGTCCTTCTTGCTCAACGTTTCCAGCTCAGATTGACATGGTATTTTCGTGCAAGCTGTTATTCAAATCAACCATCATTAATTACAAAGTCCTAGAAACAATACGGGGTGTCCCGAAAGTTTAGAAATCTTTCTCCACTTTCCCCGGTGGCACTTTCCTCTGGAGAAAGCATGTCCAAACTTTTGAGACAGAATATTTTTCATCGACATTGATTTTTATTTAAATATAGACTACTATTTACAGATAAGAGATATGTATAAAATGAAAGTTTGAAAGTATTTACCTCCGAATTTCTTGTATCATCTCGAAAAACTGTGCCTTACTCTTTCTTCGCCGGCGCTGTTCATGTTCCTTCTAGGAAAAAATGCATTCGTTGAAGAATTTCTATCTTTTTTAGAAAGTATAGTTATAAATGGACTTGGAAAATCATCTTCGTCCTCAAAGGGAATAGAATTGTATAATAATTTTGTCTAGAACTCCATCAAAGAAAGAGATACAGCAAAATATATCATGCAGGGCAAGCACAACATTAGAAAGCTCTACTCTACGGAAGACAGAAGGTATTTCTCCTAACCCTTTTGACACTCTTCTGGAATAAACTTGTTATTTGGCCGTGTCTGAGAGACTTGACTAATTCCTTAGCAGCGTGATGCGGAGAGACCAGCTCGACACAGTTGATGAATCGATATAATTTCTGCAAAAGACAAAGTGTAACTTTAGACAAATCTCTTGTTTTCATTTCCCCTTTATTCATCACAATAGAAAGTGCATGGAGCGCAACTAATGAAAATAGAACGAGTCCATTACCCTCCCTCGTGTTATAATTTAGTTGTCTCCTTCAACACATTCATTTATCCACTCTCCCACTTACTCAAATAAAAATGCACTTTTCCTACCACCAAAAACACAGTAAAACATACAAATCATGTCAGCAGACGTCACTTTCCCGACTTACTAAAAGAAAAGCTAGAACTACAGTAAAGTGCTCCGGCTTTTCTTTAACGAGATTATCCTAAAGTAGTAGACAGCTAATGATAAGTAATTCCATACAAGCAATATGTCCACCGATGTGGAAATTATTTATTGTGTTTCACGCGAGATATACAGTTTGTAAAATACACATTCGCAACAATCATCACTTGGACCATGGTTTGTTTCTTGCTCTATATACTTCAACTTTTAATGTTTTTTATATTAACTTACACACTAACTTGCAAGTTAGCATTGAGAATTTCTTCGTATTTTAATGGATAGCCATAAATTGCCTCTTATGTAATAATATTAAATATATTCACAGATAATAATGTTGGATTCGTTTTTGGTTTGTACAGTTTACATATGTGTGTAATAATACTATTTAATTTGAATTTATATAGGACAAATTCAGTTGAAGCCACAGAGAAGAGCATAAGAATTGTTTTTAGCTTTTTAGTTTTAGAAAGCTAAACAAGAACCGAAGAACTATTTCAAAACGTGTAAGTACCACTTCATAAAAATTGTTTAAGCAACCAATACAAGAAATGTAGTACCATTGCAATTATTGTAGCTAATGTACTAACAGAGTAAAATAATTATTACGCTACTAAACGTGAAATGATGAATGCAAGTTACTATTGTAAATGAAATGTAATTTATCAACATGCATAGGTAAGTTCTAAATTCTTGACGTTTAGAAATTTTGAAGAGAGTGTTTTCCTATCTGTAAGATGTTTCTTGTCCAATATTTACGTAATTGAATGTGGTAAAACCATTCTGACATGAAATACTACTACACCGCATTACCACCACCATTCACCATTATAACAGTAACTGATGGAAATACAAATACCTTCCTTGATGTATTAAACCAGGAGGATGTCTTTTCCACTGGAATTGTGTATCACTTGCATTTTACTTTCCCTCATGCCAAACCTTTATCTGTGTCAGTATAAACGAGTAGGAGAGCTCAAATGTCAACAGTATACAGCATACAGTGTATGGTAAAATAAACTATTGCTGTGTTTATAGAAAGTGCAAGATAAGCTAAAAAAGGAACAAAAACTCTCATTTACAAGCCCTCGGGTTCAAGTTTCTGATACATACGTACTTACGTACACAGAGTTATAGCTACAACTTACAAGTACAGTACAACCACAATATAAAAATCTCCGGGCGCAGAATGATTTTCCCACACACTTTTCTCCTCAATGTTCTTCCTTAGCAGAATGGTCGTTCTAATTGTTTTTTAATACTGTGCTATGTATTACTGTGAAAAACATATGGCTCCATTATTTTTCAATATTTCAGCAAGTAGGTAAAGTATAAGAAATAAAAACTGCTAAAGAGTGTACATGAATCCAAAACCCGTTTTAGGATGAAGCGATATAAAAATATTTTCACTGGTGTGTTTGGATTAAACTACAGTATCCTGATATTCTCAACTTTTTCTTTTCAGACATATTTTTTCTGAAATTTCATATTTTTCAGGAAACTGTTTGAGAAGAGGTACGAACCATTGAGCAGAAAGCAATTGCAATATCATTGTGATAAAAATACATTGTAGTTGTGGTCTTTTAGATTTATAGAGATCGGTTTGGCATACTGCGGTGTTTTAATAAAAAAAGAGCACGGGGGTTCCATACTTATTGTACACAGTAGTGTCTTTATTGTGAAAATGTATCACTACATATTCTAAACCCAGATCTGGTTACTTTTTGAGGACCACTGGCAATATACAGTCAAAAAGGGTTCAAAACGTCTATTATACATAGAATCTCCTAACATAATCGTGCATCAGAGATAAGGATGTATTGCATAATGGAAGGAATTGGTGTAATCTTGCAAAAGTTGTTTCATGTAGGTTTAAATAATTATATTACCTAATGATAGTAGTATTGCCATATACTCTGTCTTATACTAATCTTTTTCCATAAGCCACCACCAACTCTGCACATTTTATACTACAAAAAATCTTTACATCTTCCAGTAACAAATGGACTTGGTACTTGTCATGTATCTTTTCATTTTCTCTCTCTCTCTCGCTATATCGTAGAAAAGTAGAAAACTCCCGGAAAATAAAAAATAAAATGAAGTAGGTCCTACCAACAAATGGTGTTGTTCGTAATGCAAACACATCTAAAAACATACTTACTATTTTGTAATTTAAATACATGAATTGCCTTAGGTAACCTTAACAGTCTCAAGATAAGTTCGTCTGTAATAATTTCATAGCACTATAAAGTACTAAATAGTAATCGTGGAAGCGAACCGAGAAGAAAAAGAGCTGTTTCAGAATGAATGTCCAGGGTGGGTAATAGTAATAACCTCTTTTCCCTACATAAATTTAATGCTTTTCTAACTGTAACTATACTTAGGCACCATCCACATAAGACTGTCTCTTAAACTACAGAAAGTAGACTAAAAAATTGCATATTTGATGTAGATTTCGTTAGTAACTTTATAAAATACCTCGAGCACACTGTAAAAATTTTCTTGCACTGGTGACTGCTCTTACAAACTGCAAAAGTCAGAAATCCTACTTTCACTGATAAAACTTTTTTAAGATTTGTGGCTCATCGAAAGCTTAGTAAGCTTAGGAGGTAATTTTCCCCAAAAATGTCCTTGTGCTCTCTTAATACATTGAGAAAGTTAATAACAGGTCGATTTCAACTGTTTCACAGTCAAGTGCGCAAAGTTTCTTAAAAGTAAACCAAAATTGCCATAAGAAATGTAAACTTGTCTCTGCATGTACTACTCTTTACCAGAATAAGTAATGCGTTCTATGCATTCCTTACTCTTATAGTACTGTAGTAAAAAGTCTCTCTGTACAATACTTACATACAATAAAGAAGATAAAGATTACGTCTGGAGAAAAAGCTATTACCCACCCTTTACAAAGTGAATCCACTAACAACCGTCTTAACACAACGCCTGTTAAATACCCATAGCAGCTGATAAGCCTTATATATACTATGAAAAAGAAAAGCAGAGCAAAGAGAAAGGATTGAGAAAAACGTGTATACAATATAAATGTAACTACAACTACTATTACATACTTACACCTCGAGGAAACATTTCTATTTAGAGTTTAACTTTTTGACTAAGCGTAAGTGGTGCATAGGTCGGACTCATCTCCCATGCCCGAATGCACTTACTTTGTTCCTTTCACCTCTTTTCTTCCCTATGGCCTTTTGTTTTATAAGTCGAGGAATGGCCGCCTGCTTTAATGCTCTCTCGGGCCGGGTGAAGAACGCAAACTTCTGTCTCTCTCTCTCTCCTTACCCGTTATATTACTTTTACTCTACTTAATACACTCAGCCCAGTCTGCCATAAGTAAATGTTCTACTATAATTCCGTCTGTTACCTATACATATACTTATACAATGGGCATGATCTCCCTTACATATTTCCTTGCTCACATTTTGGTACACGAATAGATTTGTATCATTGCATCTTCTTAGCTTCTCAAAACATTATTATTACTTATTCAATTCTTCCTCTATATACAATCAGGGTTAGCTATTTCAATATTACATAGAGATTATATACAGTACAGATATTCGTAAACAGAAATTGTAGAACAGGACTTTTTCAAGTGTAGGCTTGTTATGTGTATAGGTTTAGTTTATATACTATTTACATGGAAGTTGTAAAACAATTCTTGTGCAGATCTAAATGAGGAAACTACCTGATCAGATTATGCGAAAGATGTTCAACCTGTTAAGATATTATGGCTTAGCTTTCTGTGTTTCTGTGTCTTTATTGTAATGCACTGTTATTTGTAAGTACTACAACTACGTAGCAGGATAATAATGTAGTCTAACCATTACATTATCTACAAACATTACTTTCCATTACACACATTATGTTAAATTACAAAGTCTGCATTGCAACATAACAACACTCCCATCCTAACCAATCTCTTAGACTTTCCTCGAGAATAAGACTCGGACATTTTTCCCACAGAGATATCTTTTTCAGTGGGTATACCATTTACTATTTAGCTTTACTGTATATATGTAGGAAGCATATGTATGTAGAATATTAGTCGTATTTGTGTTTGTCAGGCAGCAAGGCAACTTTACAGAAACCTTACCTTGCCTACCCGAATCAGTAATGCAGATAGCAAAACATAAAATTTTCAACATCAGTCTGAACCTTGAATAAATTGTGACGGAAGCCAGAAATTAACCCACAGCGCAGGTCACACACAGAAAGTATATCGCATAATTTTTGCAACATCATTACCGCAAAGAGAAGTATCATCTTCTTTTCTTCTGGGAATAGATAAATGGTTTCTTTACGGTCTTTTATGCATTCTATTGCCAAACCTACTTCACTTCTCGGTGTTTACTTAAATAGAGCTTCTTTCAGTCTTTTCTACCACAACTAGCTGCCTAACTCATTCCTACATTATTCCCGAATGTACGAGTATAATATTCTACCTGAATAATATTCAGGAGTGCAAGAAGTGTGCGTATACGATAGTCCACTTTCTATTATATACGCGTTTAGTGGAGAAATATTAATCTTCATAATTTATGGTCAGGCCTAGAGGTAAGAATAAGATTATGTCAAACGTAAAGTCTTTAGGCTATGTAAGTGAAGTACCTAACAACGAGAAAAAAGCGACAAAAGAAAACTTTTTGCTTTCCTGAGAGCTATTATCACAAACATACAAAATATCACGTCACGCTGTCTATACGGATATGACGTTATAAATGTAATGAAAAAGTGACAGTTTTAGAAACTATACGCTTGTACATTTTCTGTCATGATTCTACATTTTACCAAAACACTATCTGTAATAGAGCAATACATAATTTGTGTAATTAATGCTCTCGATTGCACTCTACGACACTCTCGTGCAAGATAACATTTTTAAAACACATTTCTACTTACATTTATTGGTGTATGCATTAAAAATAACTTTCGCACTAACTTTTGTAGTTTTATTGACAATGATAACTCGAGAGACTCCCGATGTGTAATTTCTGAAGCCCCGTGTGTGTGTAATCGGTACTTAAGTAATTAAATAAAGGTTTGATATCAAACAAGTGAACATAAATTGTGATGTAATTGATATGACAGAGAGAAGCAATGCAAAAGTGGGTGAGTATACGCTTTTGATCCTGAATGTCGGTCTGGATGTTTTGATGCTCTTTATATTGAAGCTTTTTGATGTGAAAATTCTATGCTGCACTGCTCTGGGGCTGTGTAAAGGTTCTGTGTACTTTCGTAGAGATAGATATACGTACTCTTCCATGAAGAATGTTCATTCAACCATATCTTTGGATTGTGGGCCAAGAAGAAAAAGTAAAGAAAGGACTGCCTTATATTAGCAGGCAAGAAGGGACTTTGAGACTGAAATCTCGTTCTCCTTTCCTCTACTAGGTACTTCCAACACTAACGTTACGTACGATGTAACTGTAACTGTAATTCTCATTGTAAGTCAGAACAGACCAGTAGTCTGCCCAAGTCCAGCCGATCACGTCACTCTTACTTTCATTCTCATCGCATCGTATCTCTCTATAATACACAGAAATAATACTACTAGATCACACAACAAACTCATTCTTCCTCTCTCATTGTGCAGTATGATGATATATTGTATTGCATCACATTACTTCTGCACGATACAAACACACATACACATTGCACAGTACAATAGTCCTAGAAAGAACAGAAACTATGAGTCTGAGAGAAAGAACAAGGCGAATAAAACTACATATAATACACAATACATTTTGTCGAGAGAAGTTCGCATCGCATCAAATTCTGCCCATGTTCAGCATGAAGACAGTCCAGGACGTTTCAGTGTGTTATATTGCTCACTCTGGTGACAAGGGCTCTCTCCCTTTTCACGTCTGTCGTATAGAAGTGAACTGAACTGAACAGTTCAACTTATTTTTAGAGAAATTCCCACAAGACAGAACAATCTCCTCAATGTCTATGTGTTTGTGTAGAGTGCCCTATTCTATTCGCCAAATTCTGTCTCTCTCTCTCTCTCTTTCTTGCTTTGCCTATCCCATCTCAAGCTATAGGTTATCGCATCCTTTCTTTCCACTCCCTTGACTTCCCTTGGCTTGACTATCCATTTTATTTTAGCAGTTTGTGTTCTTCTGATCCTCTTTGAGAAAATCGATTGGGTCGCTTGTCTTGTCGGCTCCTTTATTTCTTCGTCTCATATAATACATACAACACAGTTCACATTACATCACAATGCCTTTTATACGTAGTATACAGACACAACACTCCACTTCATTCCATACAACACCAACACCACCGGTGAACTTTAAAGTGACACACTCTCAAACACAATAGCTAGTAAAGTGTGTAGTATATGTATACAACATCGTGCAAGAAGGGGTAAAAAGTATATTTTCCACATCCTGTAAGGTCTACGGGATTTTTTCTCTTTTCATTTTAGAAAGCATTACATGAGATCTTTAAGAGCCTCATTAGAACTCAAGGGTAACACAGGAAATTAGACGAGTTGATAGTTTAGAGGTGACTTATATAACAGAAAGTAAAGTCCGTCCGCTATTCAAGATTCGAATGAAGATTGGGTTTTCTTCTACGAAGTTTTAATACTATTCCTATATTACTTCGGAATGTAGTTGGTATGTATTTACATAGGATAGGTGCAATAATAATACTATTATCTTCTTTTTCATATGTCTAGGAAGGAAAAACACCTAAACCGCACATCCTTAATTAAGCAATTGCGGTATAAAGTCAATTGTTGGAAAACAATTCAGGGTTTTAAACATTTCTTTCTGTGCGTTATGATATCCTGACTCGTATATGTGAAGTGTATTTAGTGTTCTGTCCAAATAAATATTTCTATGTTCTTTCGAGCTCAACTGAGCATTTCAAATCTGTCTTTGTCTGTGCATCTTCTCCATAATATAATTTTACACTACATTCTTTCCCGTATCATAAAGTTTTGTCACATTTTGTTCACAATGAACCAAGTGCATCATTTTTTTCTGTCTCTCTGATTTTCCTCTGTTTCTATATTCCATTCTTTTAAAGCCTATTCTTTGAAAGTATATATTCTTTTATACCTATACAGTTTACACATCATGCTATGCCTCTACTACTGAAAATGCTATGTATGTTTGAATGTAAAAGCCTGTAATATATAATATATAGGTAGTGTAAAATGGGTTCAAGTTTTACTAAAAGTATAATGTATATTGGCTACGTTCGGCTTATAAAATCCTAAGTACGTATGTGTGCTTGTATGTACTTATATGGCAAGTACTGGTACTAGAAATATAAAAGAAAGTCAATGACATATGCACATATACTTATACATTGAATTACATGCACATAAGTGAAAGTAAAGTTGAACCCAATTCACTGACAATCAGCTCAACGCTCAACCGTAAATTGCATTACCTACACTCAAGATTCTTTTCTATCTGTTTCACACAGACTTCCAAGGGAAGACATGGCTGAAATCGTATTCCATTATAGTTACTATCTAACTAACCATGCAGGTACTCTGGTATGTCATGAAGGGACATCAAAATGAGTCAGTCGAATAAATCGACAAAAACCAAATTAGAGCTTATATACGCCAACTGCATATTGGAAGCAACATAACTTACTTATAACGAACCAGACTCTCGTTTAAAACAAGAGTCTGTGTAGTTTTATTGAAACATTACTTTGTTACCACTAATACCACATTACCGCCGACATATTATACCATTCTTCTTTATAAGCTTCTTACACTGTAATTTTATTATCCTTATTCTTCATTTTTGCTTCATTTATTCCTATCAAGGTGTACCACGTCCTTGTATATGTAGTAGAACAATAATTTCATAAATAGAACAATATATATAGTGACTTTGTCATAAAATCAAACATTAAGTCCCATGTTTACAGTTTTAGTTTACCTTCGTAATTTTCACTAGAACCTTTTTACACCTCATGGACCCAATGTTGCTCCTTAATGTATACACATGAGACATAAATTTTAACATATTATGTACATAGTAACAGTAAGTGATAGTCGCAAATTTTATTGACGTCAACATGTATTTCGTTGAAGATCTATCTCTAGTAGATGTCAATTTAACATGGTGTGGCAAATGCATTGAAATTCGGATGCATGTTGGCAAGTATGGAATACGGAATAATAATAAATGTGCTATCGTATTACTGAAGGAATCGGAAAGTGAGTAAAGGAGATATAGAGAGAGAGAGAGAATTGACTTGAGTCCAGTGCCTACTTCCGTTGGCTCTCTGCAATAAATCGAGATAAATGTAAAAGAGCCGAGAGAATAGACAGAGAAGAGTAAAATACTTAATTTAAGTTCCTCCACAGTACCATAACGAAATGTAACAAAGTCAACTCAGCAGTCAAGGGATTTCCTTTTTGGCATACTTTACCATTGTGCCATTTAACAATAGGGTGGCCTTTCATATCAACTAGCCACCAAAAACACCGTAGCTAGTAAATGGTAAGCTTATACAGATATAGGAACGTTTTTACATGCATACCTAAATATTACACCACTGCATTGTTGAGTAGTATCAGTACAATGGAGGAGACAGAATGCTAACGATTCGCGCTAATCCCACCCAATTTAGAGATATTTAATAGAATTGTTAACAGCAAAACCAATATATAGCAGAACATTTCAATAGACTTATTAAAGCACGTAAAGGTAGTATACGCAGCTATGCAAGTGTATTTAACCTAATTAAGATTTACAGGGATAATATTAAATTATTGCAATATCGTATCGAATGATTTTTAACTTGTTAAGCAAAATGCATTTGAGTGGTAACTTCAAGAAAGTGATGACGAGAGTACTCAACCATCAACCAACCACAATGACTAACGAATGAGTTTTGCAGACTTTCAGTTTCGTTTCACATTGTGGCTCGTTTCTTAACCTTTGTTCTTAAACTTATTCATAATTGACGCAATAAATGTTTCAAATATATTTTGAAAGTGTCATATTGTGGCAATGTACAAAACACAGTCATTAATGTAAAGGGGTACAATGGTTTTTCGCTTTTAGTGCGCTGTTGCTTAAGTTAGTTTCAGATTTGCTTATAAAATATATAGGGTTAAAATTTATGAATCATGAAATTGTAAGGAGAAAGGGAGCAAAAGATGAATTTACGAACCTGAGAGAAGAACATGAGATTGGGTGAACGCCACAACGTACCACGAGGTTGAGCCCGAAAGTATGGCAAGGCATATTTGTAAACAACGAGCTCAAGAACTAATATTAACAGTCCGACAATCATGCCCACACCAAGCATGATGAACATCCCGGCCACTGCATCAACACCTAAAGCCTGTTAAAATGTCATTACCAAATTATTATGTAGGTGCACATTAAGTAAACATTGGTTAAAGCAGTACAACAATGAATTTAAATACAGACTGAATTTTAAACGCTTTTGTTCTTATAAATTAAATTAATTTAAGTAAAAAGAAAACAATACAATTTTCACTTACCCGAGCACCTATCTGTTGAGAGTTGATATAGCATGCCATTTGGCCGTACCATTTCCCTTGTAAGTAGTCCATGTACCCATTCCCAATGTATTTGGCAATAAGAGATGATATACTTTCCTGCATGAATTAAAGAAACATTCAATTAGAAGAACTAATTATGCATACCTAAAATATATTATTAATTTTATCACTATAACTTGCATAAATTCATTACTTTTTTTTTGTTTCATCATTTCATATAAAAAATTTTCACAAAAATACAATGCCGACATCAACTATGAATTTAGATACCCGAGTCAAAAAATTTTACACCATTATATACGCGTCATTACTTATTCACGCGTAGGCGTAAGTATTAAGTAGCTGTAGTTATATGTTTCCGCAGCGAGTGTGCCATCCTACATTCTCTAGTTTTTCAAAATGTCTTGCGAATTTTAAAGCTTTGTTCTAGAGAGTAAGAATGTTTGCTTATGCGACTGTTCTTTGTAGCATTTTACTAATAAAAGACGGTTTTGTGATGATGGTATATAGGAAGATGTAGTGTAGGTATATATAAGTCAAATCTAAATAGAAGGATACACTATTATAGTCTAGTATAAGTTTTGTTTCTGAAAATTATTTATAGAAAGTACAGAAAGCAGCTTTCACACAACTCAAAGGTTAGCCACAATATTCTTGAATGGAAACCCTGAAAACTGATGTCTGAATATGAGAAGCAGCCATAGTATACGGTTCACTTCTACCACTGAAGATGCTCTCTAAAACTGGAAGAGTCATCATAGAAGAATGTCAAAGCATAAGTAGCAGTTCGGGCTTTTTCTCACGGTCTCTTTCTTTCGCCATTGCTAAAACTGAATAGTCTTACAAAACTGAGTATAAGAAATGTTTAGTTTAGTGCTTAAAGTCATAAATTTTCTTGACATTCATTATTCCAACGAAACATTACCACAGTGTCTAATACTACACATATTAAATGCGTAGTGTAACATTTAAGCGGACAATTTTACACTCCCAGTTACAATTTTACTTTTCCTTTACAAGTGAAGTAAAAAGTAACAATGTGTAGAGTTTATTTGTAATTCAGTATATTAATAATTGATTTGAACTGTTAATACGTGTAATTTGTATTTGCATATATTATCCATAGCGTACGTTGTGCATATATTATTATACGCTGTCGTATAACAGTGAACTTTTCATTAATAATATAACTGAAAACATTCAACCAGATTCATATGATAATTAATTTTTAAGTACTAGTTACAATAATTTACACTCCTATTAGGGGTTTGTATTGCTAACGGAATAAAATGACCAATCATTTAAACTGTTGATAAGTTGCTGATTCCGTGAACTTACTTTGAGAGGAAATCCTTTGGTCATTGCCACGGCATACGTGTCATCTCCAATTTTGTCATGATCACTTACATCGATTAAACTACAGGAGGAGTCAGTCCCTCGGTAGTAATCTAACAAGGGTCCGTCTCCAATGAGCAAGTCCAATGTTCCATTCCTACATAAAAAAATCCAGCCAAAAAATCATGAATCAGTATCAATCCTCACTTTCATACGAACAAGATTGTTTTCCCACAGTAAATACCACAATTTTCTCACAGCCCATTTCTCCAAAGCTACAAATCTGTATTCCCCACATGAGTTCTAAGGCAGGAAACTTATAAATAAGTACATCATTATAATAATATATTAAGGTATGCTACCACAATCCTAAATGGAATGTGTTTCTAAGTATTGGATTATATTGGACACTCGATTTTGATTCCAGTATAGATTGAATCAACATTGCATTGAACTGAATTGGAAACAGAAGAACCTTGCGTACTTATGCTGAGTTGGATTTCCACATTCCAATTTACTCGAACGTCCCACAACGTCACAGTATCTCAATTACAATTTACAATGCGAATCAACTCATGCACTCAGCCAACTCTTGTGGACTTCTCCTTCCTTTCTTACAAGCTTCTCTCATGAATCTCAGAATATCACATCGAATCACAAAACAGTCTATTTCACACGGTACTCCCAACCAGCGGTAAGGAGACTCAGACTCAATCTAAACAGAAGCCTTTTCAATCTTTCCTCAATCTCGTATAACCCAAATCTAAAATACAATCAACACTAGCCTTTTCACAGTCAGCATTTTTGAAAAGAAATTCATTTCGACACTAAGAAAGAACCGTGTGGAGTACACTACGTAATGCTACATTTCTCTTTGCAATGCAATGTGCATCAAGTTACGTTTTACATCATATGTACATAACCGTGTCTATATAACTAAAGCTATAATTTATACCGCAACCTTTCATATATATATATACCTATACTCAACTCATCGTCAGTACCCGTAGAATATAAGAGAGCAGGAGAAAAATACAAGTTTTCTTTGGGAGGTATAATTTATTCTTTCTACCTATGCAGCGTACCTTCTTAGGTAGACCGTATTGGGTACCACATATTTATATATACCCAAACGACGAGATGAGACTAAACCCCTTTCTGATACTTATGCACTGAAAAAAATCGTGTCACGATACATATAATCCAAGTGCATTACATTTTACATATACGCACATCAGACCCAACCAAACAAGTCATTTCAGAAATACATCGGCAGTATAATTTTGCAGGGAAATGTAAATCTCAAAGTGCCTATCTAAACACACGTGCAAGAGAATTTTTGTGTATAAATCATAATGGTACCTTCACCGTAATTCAGTCTATCGTAGTCATAATATTTCCTAAAGCATCTATTATGTCTGCTAGCAGTAATGTCTAAAATACTACTACTATACGTCAATACCTACCTTACCTTATTACCTTACTACTATAGTACCATTACAAATTTAGTTAAACTGATGTCCGCTTTCCCCTTACACTGTGTACATTCATAAAATAGTAACAAGTTGGAAAAGTTGGAGGTATAGTTTTTCTGTGATAATAGTGACACATATTATATACTACCACAGTATTATAAACTTTGTAAATCACTTGGATTTCGTTTATGTTCCCAATAGTAAAAATTGGCTTTCACCCGCTCGACTCGACCCTGCTGCTGACTTTCCCTGTGACACTAAAGTACACGGAAATAGAGGAATGGAAATAGATGCTATCGAACTTCCTTGAACACTTATGGAGAATTCTGGTGGAATCTAAACCAGGAAATCATCACGTCTAAAACTGCATTACATTTTACTTTATAGCAGATTCCACTCAACAAAGAGCTCTTGTAATATTGGCTTTCCTGTCGTGTGGTGGTGCTCCCCGAAGAACGACCCCATGTTATATACTTATACTACCTGCTGCCTACTTAAAATCTGTATTATTTTCTATTGAACATTTTTATGCTGATGACAGATTCCTCGCTGCATACTTAATAGCTTTAGAAGCATTCCGTTCCGTTAGGGACTTACGGCAATAATATAACCAACCGCATTCGGGCTAAAAGAGACGAGCAGTTCCATCCGTTTACCGTTTAGATGGGTGACACAGCTTATGTAATGTTATGTCATGTCAGTTCAGTCGATACTGCTTCTTCTACAGACTCTATACTATATTAGACTATCTACCACTACAACTGCTACTACTACAGCTACTATTGGGGAATTGAATAGTCAAAAAGATGCTTGAAGGCATCTCATCTCATTGCATCCTATCCCGTCTCATCAGTTATAAAAGGTAATAGACACCATTGTCGTAATCCAATATTCTTCTCTTCCTTTCAATATCATCCCGTTTATACGTGCTAAATCTGTATTTTTAAACTCACTCCGTGGCACACAGGGGTTATGTTATGTTACGTTAAGTTACGTTACGTTATGTTAGTCGAATCACAACTTGGACTTCAGTTTGCGCTGATTTGATTTGCTTTTCCTTCCTGTGTGTTATGTTCGCGTCAAAAGAGACTGCCACACTTACACGCGTTCAAATGAACGAGCTGTGAAAGCATCCCCGGGATATTTCCTTGTTAGTGCACAATGAAAACTGCACCATATCATTTTCACTGCATACATCTATCTATCTACAGCTAAAGCACATAGGCAATCATCAAATGTTAAAATTCTCATAACCATTCGACGCTTCTTATGATCAAACCGAACCGTGAAAATCTTTTCAAATCTTTTTTCCTAAAAAATATAGGGTAAAGCAAATATCAATATGTGAGTACCTTGACGTGTGTGTGGAATCTCAGTAACCTATTTAGAAGCAGATCAATTTACACCAGATTTTTTTTAAAGTTACTTATAGTATAACTTTATATATAGATATCTAAATTAGTTACTTTATAAGTGCAGTAATTCTTATTTTGAAACGATCCGAACAAGATGTCTGTCTGTGTTCGCTAAAGCATAGTGACAGGAAACAGATTTTGACACTATGATTATATTAAGGCATTGTAGTCCCTGTATATGATCCTTCAGTTTTTTAGACACTTTCTTTCATACATAGAACTCTATACATAGTTACAATAATATTTACTGAGAATTGTAGGAAGTCTATTGAAGGATTATAATGGTTGTCTTGTATGTATACCTATACATACATACTTGTAGTTTTGCTTTCAGTTTAATAAAAGCAATAGAAAAGAAATGAAATAGTGATTTGACGAGAATACTTGATGGACATGGATAAACAGAAAATATGACAGATGAATGAGATTGGCTACGAATGAAATTCAGCTTTTCTTGCTCAAGGCGAATGAAATAGACAGTTATTCTTCATAGCTATCTCAGTTTATTGTTACAAGGAAAGAGATAAAATTGTCATTTCATATTTTATTGTTTTCAATAAGTACGTAGGTAATAAGATAGCGACTGCCCCAAGTCAATTTCTTTTTAAGATAACACTAAAGCAGAGAAATATTATATAGCCAAATGTTTCTGCCCGTGTAATATTTACCTATGTATATTTTATATCCAATCAATTTGCTATGGAAAGGATTGACGTTTACAATAAGGATTTCATTAGTGAGTTTTCCATGGACAAGGTTAGTCGTAAAAATAGTTTGAAGTGCACAGGACAGACAGGGAGCACTTCACAATTACAAACGATAACTGCAGTTGACAATCTCAAAGAAAAAGCGTAAAATTTAAAAAAAAACTTTTTTAATTTCGTGTTATGTCAGTGAAAGTTGTGTGAAGTTTTGTAACAAGTTAGACACACTACTTGACTGAGAAATTGACAAGGAATATTTGCCATTAAATATTTCTGTACCCGAGGTTAAACTCTTTTTATATACACAAGAATAGGTTTAGCATGACCATAACACTTAAAGAAGGATTGTAGATCAAATTCGGGTGTCGGTATTAAAAAAATACATAATGGATACAAAATGATGACTACAAAACATCTTTAGAGATCAGTGGAAGATCATTTATAACATACACGTATAGGAATAGGATAGCCAAGATTCTTTGATAATTTATTACTTTAAGAGTGACGAAGAAAGATTACCTTCGTCCTAAAGGAAAGGAGGTTAGGTGCCACAAGAGTACGAATGTAGAAGAGGCACTTTACCTTAATACTTACGTTATGATCATAGTTTATAGTATTCATCCTATAGACTTTTAAGAAAGTAAACGCAGATCATATTCACGATATCACATTCGCAATATAAGTAAAAGTGAAAGAGTCGTAATACAAGATAAAATTCAAAGTCATAGTGTGCTTATGTATGCAAAAGTATTCAACACAGTACAATCCCGCATTACTGGCAATAATAAAGACAATTTCAGAGTAATTCCAGCCATTCAGCAATTTCAGAGCAATTATCAGCAGAATTTACACCCTCGCGGAGAATATGCATTCGTACGACTACGACCTAACAAGCTACTTAAATTCGAAATTAATAGGTTGATACACTTATCCGAAAAGGTGCGTTGATGACACGATTTATAAGTAGACATGGGAAATTAATAGAAAGTACATAGTAATAATATTTATTTTTTCATGAATATAAATTTGAGGTAAAAAAGAAACGTTTCGTTCGTTAGAATTCACAAGCCTTCCATTGTAGAAAAATGGCGTAGATAGATTTAATTGTACTTAATAATTATTCATGTATTGAGCATGTGGCGAATGGGTATAAATAGGTATATTTATTTGAGATTGCCATTTACATAGTAATAGTGAAAATTAACTTCATATGAATTGAATCATAAAGGTAATTGTTAAATGAGGAAATGAAATTAATGATAATTACCAGATATTGTAACGACCTCCTTGGAGGGTGCTATTATTGGTAATAAATCAATAAATATAATTTGAATGATAATGCTATGTTACTGACACATACAACAACGTCTAATTATGTGAAGCTGATAAAGAAAATAATAGCATAAAGTTTTAAAACGTCAATTGCACAATACAATGAAAATGTTTGTTACACTTGTAAAAACAATTTCCTGTCTCCGCTATTGCCAATTAAACCAAAGCCCTGCAAGTAACGCTTAATTTCTTGTTTCGTAAGCAGCAGAATTGTTATTTGTATATTTTCAGTGGTAGCATCTAACATTCTTGGTGCGGGTAAACGGGTAGTATAATAAAAGCGTCTGATTCTTTTAAAGCTAATTAAGCAGACACTAAAACTCGCAAGATATTTTCCTAAAGCCAAAGTAGTACGTTCATCACAGTAATTCTACCCACACGTTTCTTTTTTCATTTTAACAGAGAACCTCAATGTTAGCTTCAAAAGCAATTTCATAGTAAAACTAAACGCACAGTAAGTTAGATATATTGCACACAGTCTATATTTTCCGGTCTGAGACTTTGTGACTGTGTGACCTATGAAAACTGGATTCAACTCTTCTAACAGCTGAAATCTGTAAAGATACACAGGGCAAACAAAACTTATGACACATTTCCCCTGTATTTGATTCGTTTCTTAGAAAACACTGTGTGTGTTTTCTTCTTTATTACGACTACACATATAATATAATACCTACATTGAAGGCGAACGTACACAGTTCTAAATCTTCATCGCCCACTCAGTCATCGTAAATCACGATATCTGTGTTCTGGCACAAAGCCTATTTTATTTTATAGACAGACCTTCTTCTTCCTCACTTACTTTAAGGTGCGGAAACTCGTTGAATTCATTCGGATTGGGGGATGTTGCACTTATTACTGTAGAAGAACTAATAAAGATGATGATTTCCTTCTTTATTGCATTCTAAGTAGGTGGGATGGTGTACTAGAATATTACCTACCATTGTAAGTTAATTAACCCAAAACACAATGTATCACTAAACTAAACATAAAATGTAAATTATCCTACACTACTATACAACCCGGAGAATCTGCGGTTGCTACTACAAGTTATTGCTCAGAGTGTACTAAATATAAGGAAAACACTAAAATCTTCTTATCTGTACGTTCTTCTATGGACGGAGCGGCTGCGGAAGTACCTACGATAAAGTCACTCTTCCATGACTGTTGCAGTTCTAGCTGTGGCAATTCCGTTAAACGATGTTTGTGTAGTGCGGATAGTAAAACTTGATAAGAGTTGTAAAATACCAAGTGTAATATGCAATTGAATTTCTCTTGTGCTTATACTCTCTGACTTCAAATGCTCTGCAAGTGCATGGTTATAATATTAGAGAGATACAAATAATATCATCATTTGGGGAATTCGGAATGGAGTTCATAAACAAATCAACTGAATAACTGAACAAAACGTTTGCATTATCAATGCATAAAGCCATATCACACAATAATATCATAATTTACACATGCATTATCTTAATGTAATTGTTTTCCGGGGTAATTCAGAAAGTAGCAAGTAAGTAACAGGTTCACATTAAACTAGGTCAGGGTAAGGCCTGAGAGAAATTAATGTCCTTGTGGAATACATCTTCTATACATTTTTAATATCGGATTTCATAAATATTGCAGATCTGTCTGAAATTATGAAATATTGAAGGCAATGTCGATTGTCCGATGAGATGACAGAGAATATAATGCAATGACAACTGAACTTGGGATTTATGGGCAAAATAAATCAGAAGTCCGTGCGATTCAAGAAAAGGTTTCGCAATCATTAGACAACAGATTTGTATGACCATCATGACAAGGATAAACGTTTGTCATTCTACACTGTCCACCTCCTGACAACCTAAAATTGTCAGTTCCTCCTAATATTTGATACGTGTAGTAAAAAGAGAAGAGATGATGAGGTCGAATTCTCCACATATTTCATTTTTATTACGCATCATGCCGTGTTGGTAAAAATAGCAACTCATCGAATACTAGAAGAATATTTCCGTAATCCCTAACATTGATTTTTAGATTTATGTACACTCTAAAGACTGCATGTTAGTAATGGTAAACGTTGAAATCTAAATGTTAAAACTAACATGATATAATGTTGAAATATCAGTTTGTGCATGCTAT
>JABASD010001146.1:0-46731 GCA_019776165.1 Pogonognathellus flavescens | reverse complement strand
TGTAGAACAAACGGTTTTCTCGTAATACAGAAATGAAAATTTCCCAAAACGGAGTATGAAAATGAATGGGAAAATAAACCACTTATTCCGTAGGGGGAGGTAGCTGCAGCTATCGAATACGATTGCCATGTGAGTGATTGATGGTTTAGTTCAGAATGTTTTAGCTCGCTGTTTCTGTGCATTATATGAGAGTGCATAGTTTTAACTTGTGATTTATGATAACCCCTAAATTAAATGACCTTTCCGCATTATTTGTAGCAGATCTATTAAGTTTCTCCAATGGAAGTCAAGAGTGGTTGATGTAGTCGTATTAGTACAGTCGTAAAAATTATTGAACACATTTTCCGGTTCGAGTACCAATAATAGTCAAGTGCTATAAAACATGGAGAGAGTGGAAATCAAATCAAGTGACTGAAAGAATTCCATTAGTAGTTTTCAATGCTTCAGAGCTTTACAGAAGAACGTGGAGAAAAGAATGAAACATCGTGTGGCTTTTGTCGTCCTTCCTGAGTCAGTTTCATTGATTTCGTTTAATTGGATCCTTTGCTAATGCTGATTAATCAGAGAGAGAGAGACCGTAGATTAAAAATGTGATCGACTAATCTCAACATCTGTGGATTCGTTTGTGGTGTAACAGTGAACTCTGATTGTATGTATATATCCCGATCGTTTGTTACTCTCCGGTTTAATTTTTGTGTCCCCTTCCTTCCCATCCTTCGTTGCTATATTTTCTATTTGTACAGTATGATCTGAATGGTTATATATTTATATAAACGTACGAAGAAGAGGTAGTAGTAGGTATTTTGGTTGGCGTTGGTCGAGTTGTAGGAAGCAGTAAAAGTGAAGAATCGTTCGTCTCTCTCTGTCAAATGGCAAACCAAGAAAAGGTCTACTTCACGTCTGCAGCAAACCCCACGTGCCATTTCTTCCATTCTTATCGTCTTCACGCTTCTTAGACTTGGTTAATGAGCTCTTTTCCTAGTTGACTTCCCAAGGTAGACAAAAAGACATTCATTCATTTCTCTGCTCTCGACGACTCCTTTACTTTAATACTTCCCTAAAAGCAATTCGTACTTATTCCATGTCATAACTCTGATTTTCTTTGCTTGCTTCCTCTGCTTCGCTTCTCTCGCTCTTTTATTATTGTCAGTTGAGCTGAGAAGAGTTCACTGCTCACTTAGAGGGCGAGAGGACGTCCTCTGACTCGGAACTTGAAAGGATTTCTAAAATTCGGTCCACCTAATTGTACAAACACAGAATTACACTTTAAAACACTTTAAAACATTCCAATCCCACTTTCTCTCCGATAAAACTGCAGTTAACCTTTTAATGCAATTACTTACAATTTAACGAAACGTAGCGAGGTTATCGTACATAGAGACATTCATATACTACAGATACAGGCAATAATATTAAGTAATGCGAGTACTAACAATAAAAATGCTAAAATATTCATTCTGAAAAGTGAAGCCCATCCAATCTTCATAGCTTGCACTAAGATGAGCTATTCACTTACAATAAGATTTTCATTTCATAGAGAAATGGAATAAGACATAATATTTTGGCTCAGGATAACTTTCATGGATAAAAGCATCTGGCTTAAGTCTAGCAGAGTTAATGCCAACTCACAATCAGTAACTGAATTCATTTGTTTGCTTAAATGTATCCTGAGAGAAGCCAATTCTCGAAGAATGTTTTCCTTCAAATTTCACATTACTGAAATAGGGCACAATTGTTTGAGTTCATAGAACAATCCCTAGCGTCTATTGATTGTTCGGTTTGGCAACTATTTGCACAGTGCAGACAATCTTAAGTTTGAAGATGTTGAGCCTATGTCCCTATATAGTACTGTGCGATTCTTGGTTATATATTTTATAACATTAGAAAGCAGAAAATGTACTCTTGAGATTTCCCCCGGGACTCTCAGCGAATACAGTAAATTAGCGATAAAGGGCATTAGTGATCCTAGTAGCTACCTTACGGATTATAGCGGATAGCTTGATGGGATGCAAGTGCTAACTTAAATTGTGCTTTGTTTACAGCGTAACTGTGCTGCAATATTTTGCTAAGTTGTTACAGGCAGCTTATGCAAGTTTCTTGGAGAACTGAGGGAAATGCGAAGAAGAGAGAGAGAGCGTCAGTATTAAGAGTATTTATGGAATTAGGATGAAATTGTTTTTCGGAGAGTTGACTCACCTCGGTTGTTGGTAGACCCTTGGGAACTGAAAGCCAGGTGGTAGGACATCCGACATCAGTCCTCATCTCAGCCCGCTCGTGTTTTTGTTTTCTGTCAAGAGTGGCATCCGAGCTACCACAATTCTCCATGCTGATAGCTGTGGAGCCAACGAGCTTCTTAATGATCTCCAGGCAATTCCGACACTCCGTAAATAACTCAGAAGACACTGAAAGGTTTTCTTGGGAACTTGAAAAGTCTGTCTGACTTATTTTATCATCCATATTGGAATTCGGTGATGTGGCTGTTCCTGTTCCATTGGAAGACAATTTACATTTCCTGGGTTGCTGAGTTGAAGACATTTTACATACTTTATCTGAGTGCCTGTTCTGTTGATTGGTATGATTGGAATTGTGATGAGATTGGGAAGAAGAGTCATTATCAGAAAAAGACAAGTTGCTTCCGTAGTTGACAAGATGATAGAATTCCGGGGTGAATTCAATTACAGGTGCTACACCGTCTTCTGTATTGGCTTGTAGTGACGGTGACATTTCATTGTTTTCCCCTTCGACGGCAACAGTGTCTTCCTTTCCTTCAACTTCACTTTCTCCATTAATTACCCGAATTTCCTTTTCATTTTCTCCAGGAAGAGAAAATGTTTCTTGTTTCTTTTCTTTCTCCAGGGAGTTGCATTTCAATTCCAAACTTTCGCCTTCATCTTCTCGGACAACTTTGCATTTCAATCTGCGGGACTTTGACTTTGTCCATGTGCTCGAGTCGATTTGAGTCGAACTACCATTTTTTGTCTCCTGGGGCTCTTTTTCCACACATGATGACTTTCCCTGCACTTCCGCGACTAAAACTTTCTCTGGACTGCTTTCCGATGAAGGGGAAGAAAACCAAAACTCCACATCTGCATCCACGTCCACGTCCTCATCATCACCATTCGGATTGGACCGGTGAGATATAATAGTTTGTGGTGATCCTTGGGCGTTGTGAACCTGGAGAGATTTGTGTGTTCTCTCGACTCCGTCCCAGTCCCAAGCCCATTCGTCATCCCATTGCACTTCGTTCCGCACGTCCTCAAGTCTCATCCATTTCTCAATTAGAGCTCTTTCTTCCATTTCGTCGCTATTTCCACCACCCACACCTACACTACTATTTAAAACCACAACGAGTGCATCCATTTTCCCATTCTCTTTGTTAATACTTTTCCTTAATGGACTCACTGCTGACTCTTTATCACTCGCCAAGATTTGTGGCACCAATTTTCCACTTGGAGTTCGACTCGTACTCCGACTACTTGGAGTCACTGTCCCCGACGATCTGTTTTTGTCTCTGTCACGATAACTAATGGAAGACACGGATGGAACAAGGGTGGACCGCGAGCTGGACCCAATTGTACTCTCCACCTCAGAACTCATTTCCAAGGGGAGAAATAAAATATCTGAATCATCCGAGTCTTCCCACAGAATTGTTGATGTTGATGGTTCTTCGCTGTCACCCTCTCCGTCTACCCCGATTTCTATTTCGTAAGGAGCTCCTCGATAAATCCGAACATTCCCATTGCACATCATTTGAAATTTCTCCTTTGGAAGACTCTGGACAACTTCTCCGGCACGACCAGTTCCTTTCTTATTGCTTTTGTTAGTATTATGATTATTGTAACTATTGTAATTATCACTATTGGCCAACAATGTCATTTCTCTCAAAGTATTGAATGTATTAGACTTTATGATGCTGCTGCCAGATTTCGTTTTCTCCGAACAATTTTGAGTTTCTTCGGATTTTTCTTGTTCTGCAAGAGCTTCCGAGGACATTGTCGAGTAACCTTCATCCTTACCAGCTTTTGGTTTGCCAGAAACTGAAGGAGAAGTTGTCGTAGAATTGATCGTCATCGTCATCGCCTTAAGGAGAGTGGAAGACGTCGGTTTACTCTTAACATACGTGTTCGTATTGATTTTGGATCCCAAACTCCCTTTGTCATTCATTGTCAACAAAGGAGACGGAGTCGCAGTTTTAGGGTGAGTGTTTGATCTTGAATTTCCCCTTTGATGAGGTTTCGCAGATGAGGAAGAACATGAGGAAGACGTCGAAGAAGTCGAAAGATTCTTGCGAATCGGTAATTTACTAAGAGGAGTAGACGTTAAGGGTTGTGTCGAATTTTCGCTGTGACCATTCCTGTCGATTTTGCGGTTTCTGCTTTCCTTTCCGCTAAATCCTGTTGATTGTTTGGAGAGAAAGGGCCCTGGGACTCGATTGGCGGGGCGAGGGGAAGACATCCTAGGGATTCCCGAATAAGTCGAACTTCTCTGACAGGAAGCTCTCTGAGCACTCGAGGAATTATTGGAATGGTCGGATTTGGGGCCGCGCCGATTAGAATGGGACGGTGAAAGACTTAGCGAGAGACTAGGGGAGCTTTCTACACACGTGCGACTGTTACTGCTACTGCTGCTACTCCGATTGTTATTTGCCAATTGTTCAGTGTTCAGCTGCTCTGTGTCGTTATTTACTGCGGGATTGGGTGCTGATGTCGTCATGCTTGAATTAGTTCGATTTGATTTGCAATTTATTCGGGGGATTCTGCAGTCGAATTTCCGATGCTTAGGACTTTTATTGTGCGATGTACTGGTGGATTGGTTCTGACTTGACTTAGCTTCCTTTTCTGACAGAGAACAATTTTTCTCAATATTCATATTTTCGTCTTTTGCGTTCGTAGTGGATTTGGTTTGCGTTGAAGACTCTTTCCCAACCGTGTCATGCAATTTCATCTGTAAACAGAAACAAAAAATACATGTGGTACACGCTTCCAAAGTATTTTCACTTAAAAACGCATGAAACACCACCAGTTTTTCTGGAAACCATCAATTCATAAATCGTATGAAAATGTCATCCTAAATGTACAAAATGTACGAAAGTTCTTCATAGGAAAAACTTGCTACTTTATCTTTAATTTCTTCTGTGAAATGTATAAATTCTCACCAGCATTACTTCTGAAATTCAGGAAGATTTATAAATGTGTATGCATGCAATGTCAAAAATGTCAGAGATTTTCTTTGACAAGAACATGACACGACAGGTTCTTTTCATTATTTATTGTAAAGCCATTTCCATTTGCATTCGTGCGTTGTTGGTCTGAGAGACTGACTATGCGGTTGAAGAAGTAAATTGAGATTGGAGTGGACTGAACAAGATTGTAAGGCATTCGCCGCCGCTTTAAATGCACTGTATGTTATATGCCCTGTATAAAACTGTGAATATATACCCGTCAACACAACATTAGCATTGAGCATTTCATCAACTTTTCTCCAGCAGATATTCACAACAACCTTGTTATGTTATTGCATTGCGCAACAGTAGTCTTTAAGTTTGTTCTGTACGTTTGCTTTCAGCATGTAAAGGAGTTGTACAGTATAATGGTCTTAAATCTCCAGCTCTTCGTTCGGTAACATAAATCCTCACGGTAAGTAATAATGTACACGAAAGGGAAGTACAGCCTCTCTCACTATTCTCTAACAAAAAGTCAAAGTAAGCCTGGAGCACAGCGGTTTGTCCGTCTCTCTCTATTTACTTCTTACATCAAATGCTACTTACTTGTTCTGAAAAGTAAACTTCGTGAAAAAGTGCTATACCACGATACAATATGAAGAAAACTTCATTTTCAGTCATTCGTCAGCTTTGGTAATACATTCGGGTAATTTCGTTTGCACTGGCTACTTTGTTACTTGCACATTTGTATGTGAGTGTGTTGTGTTAAAGTGAATTACATAACATCACGTCTTACAGACTTTACATTGCTAGGAAAACAAACTAAATACAAACGTCATCGTCCTGTGTATGCATTATATAATGTCGGTCGGCTCTGTAGAAAGAACTCCAACGTAAAGAGGAATGAATGATTGAAATGTGAACTGCCGACTCGCTAAAAGTTCCTTACTATATACTGTTGCTGTTGCCGGACTCGTGTTTTCTTCGTATATGCACGATGTACATTGTTTATAAGACGTGTGTACACGTTTCTGCGGCAGCTCAAGAGAAAATAATATTAAGCTGAGCAATAAAGAGTTTCCTGGTGATTATTTCCTATAACTGCTTACATGTGACTATTAAATACCATACGGGTGCTTGTTTTATTTTAATGTGCATGAAATACACCTTGCTAAGCGTCCGAGTAAATTACTACAAGGAAAAGGCAAGTCTCCAAACAAAACTTTGCTCACTTACCAGAGTGGGAATAATCATCGTGGCCATAGCTTTATTATGGTTTTCCAGGTGGACTACCCGCTGCTGTAATTTCTCCACTTCGGATTTCATGAGTTGTTGTAACGCTACAGCTCTGGATACCTGAGTCGCCAAATCCGAAACGCATTGTTCATATTCAGTTTTTTCTTTGGATTGCCAAGTTTGCAAATTAGCCGTGATGCCCTCAATGGCAGCTAATCGCTCCCTCAGCGGACTCAAACTGACTTGCATATCTTCCTGGAGTTCTGCTGCTACGCCATTGCATTGCACACTGTGCCCGTTTTCCAAGATGGGCATCTGCAGTTGCATCTGTCGAGAGATTATTTGTGGTTGTGAGTGTGGTGGTTCGCTCCCACCGCCGCCGGAAGTCCCTTGGTTCTGACTTTGACTCCCACATCGCACAACCTGATCCTCCAACAACAAACTCTTCTTTTGATGAGCCACTTCATTCTGTTGCTGCTGAAATAAAAACAAACCAAAACTCTTATCAGTTTACATTCTCAATTCTCTTTCAACATTTTCTCTGAGGAATTCTTTCCTTCTCTTTAGAAGCACAAGCTAAAACTTAAGCATAAGATGAGTCAGCAGGGAAATTTTTGCTAGTTTATCGTCTGTGTAATTAGTGGAGCACAAGAAACGATAATGATACTACTTTTCCCTCTCTTTGCAACTATCTTTTATATTATTAAAAGTATTCTTACTACCTTAATGAATATTTTTAATATTTTTATCTCTCACAAATTCTAAACAAGTCATTAAAAACTTATTTACTTTGAAATGGAGATTCCGCCTAATGCGAATAATTGCTAGAGCACGAAGAATAGCAAGCTAAGTAAGATGTAGCTAGAGATAATCCTGTTAAGAATTTTTATGAGATGAGATGGTCACTATGACTCATAGAGCTAATACCTACACAGTAAATAGTTCTAGCTAAAAGATATAGGTGCATTCGTAATAAAATATCATTAACCATTTCCTTTCCAGCTGTACCACCATTACTCTTTCAGATCTTTCCACACTCTCTATGTGTCCCTGTTCGTTTTGCAAATTACTGAGCACGTAAACTCATTAAACACATCTTCGCCTGCCCGGTCTCTGGTCTATGAACACTTGTTGCCAAAGGAAAAAACGCACAGTGCGTGTCATTACCATCAGCAGCGCAATTATATCTAAACTATTCCCTGAATTGCCCTCATTTCACCTTCTACCAGTACAAAGTACAAACTGAACATAAATCTGAAAGCACAACGAGCTAATTTAATATTTTTAATTTTCTGCATACTCGTCTATCGTAATTTCCATCTGTACAAAGTCAAAGATCTCACTTGATAAATGAATTCTATACTGGAGATGAAATAGCTGTAGGTACGATGTACTATAGGAACAATAGATAATATGCAGAGAATGTTTTGAATGAATTCAACCGAAAAAAAATCTGATTAGGTATACACAGAAATATTTTTGTATGTTCTTGCATGCGGAACACTCGAGCTGCATTAAACCTTAAAACATCCCAGGGGGTTCTTCTAGCTTTTTAACGATAAACATATACAAACTTTTAGGTTTGTTGAAACCAAATGGACAACTCGTTCTCCTACGATACTTGAGATCAAAATGTAATGTTTAGCAATTAGGACATTGCAGGAGGGTTGCACAAGTTCTGCAGATATATATAATAGACATCACACACATATGATAATCTAATCCACGACTTCCTTCCGCTGTTTTATTTCAATTGAATGGAAAACATCGGAGAGGGCCTGGATATGGAAGGGCGTACTTTGTGTAACTAATACACGCACACGACTACACGACGGAAGAAGAAGAGTCAGAGCAGGAGAGAGTGAGGAGGATGATAGGGAGATGGAGATCAAAGAGGACGGTGTAAATACCAAAAAGACTCGTCTCCCACTCCTAGTAGATCACTGGAGAGATGAATGTTGAAAGACGAGCAGGGAGACTTTAATAGAGTGTAGCCAAGCGTGTTTTGTATTTATTAGACTGCTAAGTGGAAGGTTTAAGGCTAATAGAATGCCCGGGCACTTCCGCCGGCACAAACAATGCACAAAACACCAATACACCTACACACTACACATATATACAGGAAAAACACCAAATAAGAGAGAAATGAAAGAAGGGAGACGATCAAGTTTAACTCAACGTCACGTCACACTCCACATCAATCCAAGCGAAACAAGAAGATCGAGAGCTCTTCTCAAATATCTAGAAAACAGAACTCATTCCACCGTATACAACTTCTACTGCTACTTCTAGAGTCTAAAGTAAACTCATACAATCAGTTAAGTTTCTTCTCCAAAAATCTCTATACCACATTCTACATATTATTCTTATTCTTACCCGTTTCGGAAGAAAGTCTTTACTCCCTGCCTGCTCCACTTAAGGACAGCTACAAACATATTGACTCAGACAGATAGTTTTTATTGTAGCCGTAGGTAGTGCACGGAATAAGAATAGAGGCAATATGTAAATACACACACACATAAGATACGTCTCTCAAGGAATAGGCGTTGTGTGAGTAAAGTACCAAAAATGTATGCTACAGTTGTACGAGGAACGCACATACATGACAAGACACACATGCACAAGAATAGAATTCGTAACTCGAGTAGAGTGAATGCTTTCTCGTGTAGTTAGTAAAGATGAAGTATGTAGGAGAACTACCAGACCCAGTAGTAGAGTTACTACATACACACACTACTATACACTTCCATTGTAATCGTAAAGTATTGGCTCCAACTGCCATGCTAAGAAAAACAGCAAATCATCTCAAGACACACACAGACTTGATAGAGAGTCTTCTGTTGAGACTTTCGAACCTTTCCCTGCAGTACTCATATATCTTCTCAGAACACACAACAGACAAGTTGGCTTGTAATTTCCATTTCTTTTGCTTTATTTCTTCTTCCATTCTATTAAGTAAAGAAGTAGTACTGAATACACAATTCTCCAGCTTAACTTTATAGTAGTTACCTAACTACATTTTCCTTTTTTGTTTATTTTCCCAAAACTTCCACACATTTCCTTCTAGTAGTGACTCTCCTTATTTACCATATTATAATAACATAGTACTATCTTCAACCTTATCATCTTGATTCAACTGACAGCACAATGACAACATGATTCACATTACTTGACATAATATACCTATTTTCTGTTTTCATCTCAGAGATAGCAAAGAATGGGCATGACCCTTTATAATATTTGTATGTGTGTGTTAAAACTGCATGAAATAAATCTCGTGTTTACTGGGTGCTTTATAGTTTCTTAGAAAGATTAAGTGTACTACAATCGTGCTGGTACAATCGTGCTTCCTTTCCAATTTGATGACGACAAAGCACATTGGATGAAATAATAGAAAACAATTTACTAGAATTCATTTAGGGATGAAAATGAGTTAAGGAATAAAATTAAATAGTTTGTTTATGCAAAATGCAGATAAAGCCCAGTTTAAGTTTCGAGTTTTTATTTGTTATATTGAGTTGTGAGGAGAAGAAAGGGGAAATACTTGAGAGCTGAAGCTTTCGTATTGGGACAATGGTTCGGGTGGAACGGAATTTATAGTATGTGTGCAATGGAATGAAATAAATATAATCTTGCAAAGGAAAAAAGCGAATTTAGGAAATACTAGGACACAGTCGTATGATTGCGTGAAGTAAAAACAAAAAGGGGGAACTTTTCGTCTTTTGCGTTGTTTCTACTTTGAAACTGCGACTTGCGGTAGAACAGTGTTTTGTAAACTAAATAAATGAGACGAATCCAATAGTTTACTCGAGAGATCAGTAGAAGTAAATCCAAGCCAAGCCACACGACACCACAATCCGTTTATCTCAGTTGGGGATGTTTCTTTAAAGAAAATTAATTTATTTCTCCTGTCATTACATCATAAGAAGTTTCCTCCACTGAATTTCTTCCTTTCAAAGAATACAAGTAATTCCAAGATTATTTGTCTTTTGTGATTTTATGGCTGTATATTTATTTTCCTCCATCTGTCGTGTCGTGTGCTTCGGATTCTAATGGCGATGACTTATAGTTTTCGTTTAGTGTGTTTATGAAGTGCATGCATATGTATTGTATTGCAATAAACTTCCCTGCGTATACATACACATTATACTTCCTAAGTATAATTTCCCGGTTTAATAAACGACTCTAAGAAACACATAATTTCAATCTTTGCATTGTTACTTCCAGTTTAGCTCTGGCATTGCATTCTTGAATGTACATGGAATGGTTTCCTATGTACGTTCTGTACTGCACGAGTTGAGCATTACTATATGTATCTGTAACAAATAGCATGACGGATTATACGCGTGCGAGTCGCTTGGAGCAAAGAAACGCATTGAGTTTGCTTGAGTTCACAGATGAGGAATGCAAATGAAAGGAAAACAAGCTCAAAGTGCTAATTTTCTGATTTAATTAACTCGTCCAGACCTCTTTAGTTATTAAACTTGATTGTTTGTGGAACGGAAAGAACTACATATATACAAGGAACGTGCATTCACTGTGCAGGGCATGATACGTATTATAATTTCACAGATATAATTATAGATAGGACATGGACGGTATTATATTTTCTATGGGTACACTACTGTCATGCTAAACTTGCATCAAAGAGTACTCGTAAATACCATTAAATAGTCTTTTCTTGTCAGGGCTCTGCCACACCACAGATAGTTCGCATAACTCAATTTCATAGCCAATAAAATACACTTGACATTCACATTTCAACGGAAAGAGCATTTCTCTTGTTACAGGAAAACCTTACTAGTACTATTCACAAGTTGCCTTTGCCTTGCCATGATAGGAAGCAAAGCAAGCAACCCTTTTGATTTAAATCTTGGAAGAGAAAAGACAAAAGACACTCACACAGCCGTCTTCGTCATTACCACAAGAAAAGACATTCAAACTCAGCTCGTCTTGTCATAAAATATGAAATAAACTTTTAAACTTTCAATGTATCAAAGAAAACGGTAACTTTGGGATTTAAGAAGCTAAAGCTTGCTTTCTGCTAAAATTACTCAGTCTTCATTTCCTTTACTCATGACTCAAACCAAAACAAAGGCTAAACACACTGAAGAAGATTTCTATACCTACATGGAGCAGCAGTATAGATACGCAGAGTTAACCGTATAGAGGTATTACTGCGTATACAGTTGAAATCTTCCACATTATATCCAAAGAATCCCTGGTAGTTTTTATTAGTACTTAAGACAGACCTCACTCTATCTCTATTGTTCTGAGGATGTCGCCAGCTCAGTTGCTCTAACATTATATTTATTATGGGAAAAGGAAATACCAAAGGAATATCTGCATTATTTGCTCATGGTGGTGCATTTTGTGGAAAAGATTTTCCAACTTATTCCCTTTTCTGTCATTAAAGGTCGGCCTGAGAGAGCAGTGTAAGTGTCAAGCCAATTGAACAACGCAGATCGCATTTGGTTAAAAAACTGTTGTTATGTATTAAGTGTGAAGAAGAGTGAGATTTTTTCATGTAATGTACAGATAGAGGTTCAGCAGTTCAGCAGCTATAATCTTCCTCACACTTGCTTCCATTAGATAATATACACAGACTCATTGACTGCAATAACAACATTAGAAAAAACTCGCAAAAAACTCAGGACGTTAAACCGCAGTAGTGCAACAAGGAAAACATACGAAAACATGGCAAAGACAGAAATGCACTGCAATGTTAACAGCAGGCCATTAGATTAGGTGCTTTACCGACAAGACTGGTCTAGCGGGTGGTGTACTGACTGTCTCACAATCTCTCTCTACTTCCTTATAGTAAATATACAACTAACTTCTCCTATATACATTTCTGCAGAGAATACTCGCTCTTTGAGACTATTATCATTTTTTGCAAGAAACACAACAAAACACAATAAGGACGCAAACCTACTATTATCTGTATCTGTATGTATCAACTGAAGTTTTCTGTAAAAACAGTCTCTCTGCACTTACAGAGCGGATAGAATAGAGAGAGAGGAAACGAAACAGACAAAAACTAAGTCAGTCATCATGAGCAAATTGTTTCTGCCGAATCGTTTTAATAATCTACTTAACTCTATACTTTTCAGCTTTCTATACAGTTTAAATTATACATTTTATTTTTCAAATTCCAGAAAAACCTGTGAAGAAAAACTAATTCGTATGACCAATGACCGTTGGAGTGTTGTTTAAATTAAAGAAATTAGGAGAGAGCTTATGTAAATCCCCAAGTTGCATTGTGTGCTGTTCCTAAACTTATTATTGTATTACGTACGCGAGAGAAATCACAGACACAAAGACAATGTCAAGAAATTCAAGCACAAGTGCACGTTTTCCTCTCTTTGTGCATTTTCTATGTGTATGTGTAACTTGGTTTGCTATACACACAATATAATAATAAAAATGCACTAAGAAAAAATGCGATTGTACAGAAAAGCATTGCATGAATTGCCTTGGCTTCTTTTCTTTGACTCTTTTCTGTCTGCTGTGTTCTTAAAGTCCGAGAGTGTGTTTCTTTTGTGCGTTGTTCTTGGCTGGATTTAATGTAGACTTAACAACTTGAGACTTAATAGGCCATTGTCATTGTCATTGTTATTATTATTGTGGACTGTTTGGTCGTGCTTAGGGGAAACACATGACCAACCAAACCAACTAAAGTAAAGTATGGTATTAACGACAAACATCTCATTCCCCACTCACACAGCACCTACTATACTCGTCTCTCCCTCTCGAGTAGTGCACGTAATATACCGTGATATAACTACTATAGGCATATGCCACTAAACTATACACAATGCTTATTCAACTATATAACTAACTAAACTAATACTAATGGAAAGCTGCTAATACTATAACACTAATAATACAGGCAAAGACATTCATTTCTTTTATAGAAAAGATTTTTCTTTCTTTAGTAGTACAGCTTACTTTTCTTCCTTCTCTTTCCTCCAAGGCAATACTTAGTTAGTTTACTTTCCCTTCTCCCTCCTCCTCATGCACACACAATGCAATTTTAGCCACAAAAACCTAACTCGATAGTCACAGTCATCACTGGTAGTCGTCACGATGACGAAATCAAAGAAGACGATGGTTAAACTTCCTCTATGACTACTACACACAGGAAAAGAAAAAGTATTTTAACCATTACACTGAACTGAAATGTGGTCTTAGTCATGCCCACTTGGTCAAACAGTCTTTAGAATTTCATCCCATGCCATTATATTAATAGCGAATGGTAATTCCATCTCAAGACTTGGCCACACTGCACTGCAGCTTGAGCTTAACCAAGACAGGAGTTGGACAAATGGCCTATTGTAATGTAATGCATTTCTTAGCCGGTTTATCGGATTGCGGATGTTGATGGTATTGTTTGACCAGTAGTAAATCAAAGTGTCTACAAAATCGCTCAACTACTTCACAAAGAACTACTGCAGTGTGTAAAAGTTTGGGTAGTAGTAGTAGAAGTGGAGGAATCGAGTCCAGTAAAATAATAGAACGCCCTATGCTACAGCTACAACAATACGATTACCTAATGCATACGAATACTATATCTCGACAGAAAGTGTATGTATCTATCTAAAATAAGAATTTCAAGTTCAAAGGCAAAGCAGCATGTGTAGCACTCAATTCAAGTGTATCTATCCAAATATACATTATTAGATAGAGAGACTCTGTAGCAAAGAGACGGAGGAGTATAGGAGGCGGAGAACGACGACGATAATAGTAATGGCATGTAATAACATAAAGTCGCCCGTCTTGGTCCACCAGTCAAACTCAACTCCCGTCTACGCTAAACACGGTGAGTAATGTTACGTAATGCAATGCAACGTTATGTAATGTTATGTAAGTGCATTGCATTGCAAGACAAGACACAGGATGACTAAAACCGTGAAAACTCCCGTCTCGTCTTCGTCGTTACATTCAGACTCTCCTCAATACAATAAGCGTACCACCACCACCAACACCGCCACCACTGCACTGCAATATATAGGCAATGGAAAGGGTGTGTAAAGAAATAGCGGGAGCTATTCCCGGAAAATCTCTGTTCACTCAAGATACGGAAAAGGTCCAGTCCCCCTGGCGCCAACTAACACTCTTTCCTCAATGCCCGTGTCTTCTTCACTCCACTGCACTTCTCTCCACCGAATTCTAATAAACTTACGGCAAGACTCACTTCACTTTCTTCAGGATGAGTCTTACTCTCAGAAAACACAATCCGTACGTATAAAGATGCATATGTAGTACCACTACAGCATGATATGGTAATATTATTGTCATACCGCTATATTATTACTCATCTCATATCATATCAGTCTCTTTGTTGTATATGTGTGTATTATTACAAATATTAGCTTATTATATTACATAATGATATTGCCATCACCGCTACTTTGCCTAACGTCATTCTTTTTTCAGTGCGATATATACTACAGAACCTGTATAAAAAAGTATTAACAATCTTATGCACTCACATTACGTACACATTGAACAACGCTGCTATGCTCACAAGTACACATGCATTTTCCTTATGATTTATTTGCGGTGTCTCATTCACTACGGCTTGGTTTAGCTTTAAAAAGGAAAACAGTTGACAACACCACGTTATGAAAGACGTAAGAAGATTCTGCTGTATAATGCAGAGACAACCCACAACTATGTACTACTGTTCCGTGTATATGTACTGTTACTATTGCACTTAAACTAGTCACATTGTCAAACTGTATTCAGCACTATCTCTACAATATAAGTACTATGTGCTGGGAAAATAAAGACAACACACAAGACGAAAGTCTGTCGTGTCGTTATACTTTAAGTCTCTCTGCGTCTTCACATTTTTACATTGTAAGATTGAATGTATTCCGTTCCATTGCATTATGTGCTATTATAACATATCACATTACATTACCGTACAGGCTGAGCTTGTGATGGGAAGGAAGGAAAAGGACACAATAAAATAAACTGACTAACTTTAGACACTAAGCTTCTTCCGTGAAAACTTCTCAGCTATTTTTACTGCAAGTAAAGCGCACAGAGGAGCAGAGTCTCTGTATCTTTTGTGTAATGCCTTGGTATACACGACTACATACAGGAACATGAATATACATAAGCCATACTTAAGTAGCCATGAGCAAAGCAACAGCGGAGCTTCATATTTTTACTAAAAGCGTGTAAAAGTGTACTAAAGTCTAAAGCTGTAAGTAAGCACTCGACCAAAAATGATTTTACAAGTTCAACTCTGTGAAAGTAATAAGCACACTACAGTGGAGAGATAGGAAGGAAGGAATAAAGAAGACTCGTCGTCGGGACATAGTAATATCCGCTACATATAACAGTTACCAGTTTTATGAGAAATACTTTTCCAAAATATTTCCTCTGCATTTTTCTCCACAAGTCTTTTGAAAGTATCTGCATAACTGCTGATGATTTGTGAATGTGAATACGCAAAGCACCTTACCTCAGGGCATTATAATAACTCTGGTAGAAAATCCTTTGCATACAAGAAGCCCGTTTAGTTTCATAATGGAGATCACAATAGAATTTTGCCTGCAGACAAGCCGGACTATATTTGTAGCCGATGGAGTGGCAGAAGAAGAAGAGTTGTGTTGTATAACACAAGGCAAAGTAAGAATACAATTGTAATGTAAATACAAGACTACATAGTTCCAAGTTCTTCAGTTAGGCAAACAAATTCTGAATAGCCATCATTACTTTTATCGCTCGACAAATAAGGGAATTCTCTATTGACTTCAGGGCATCTACATTCAATCCCATTCTCTAACCCTCTCATTTTGCAAAAAGGCTTCTCTCAGTCCTTAAAAGTAAATAGTCTGAGCCGTATCACACACATCTTCGCTCCCTACCTGTCTTAAGTGTATTATTTGCAATTTGCATGTCTTTGTTCACTGAACAAATAGTTGCTCAATGTTTCTTGGTGTAATCTGCACTTCACGAAATGACCACGGCTGACAGATGTATGAGAAGGTAAATTAAAGTAAATACAAGGCAAACTCAGCTCACAATCTTCCACGAGGCAGAGTTAGGTGATCAAACACAAACTGTAGCTGTAATATGATACTTTAGTCGAGTTATCTCCTTTATTATTTCATATGAGAAAAATCAGCATGAATCTCCACTTTACCAGTACATAAAGATTGCTCAACGACGTTTTTATTTGCTACATGTATCTCTACTTACTCAGATACCTACACAACTACCTAAACTAAACACTTCCCATTACACTAACGAAACCTAAAGCAAATACCTAAGATACGTACCTAAGATTACTAGTAACCGGGCGAAAGACTTTTAGTTACAAATGCTACAGAAATCAAATAAGAAATAATGTACAATTGCCATTTGTGCAAAATTGTTACTTTTGTTTGCAAGTTTTGCTTGCACAGTAGTACATACATTGCCAAACTCCGAATTCTGTATCTTACTACTTACTTAGAAACTATTGCTTGGTACAACTAAAACTTCTACATATGGCTTGTAGTATAGAAGTTATCTTATTCTTGACTCTTTCCAAATAAATATCAGTTTCGTATATCTTTATACAATCGAGTTTCCCATTAATCTCTACATATAACAAGTACAAACGAAGAGTAGTGTAGTGTATATAGAAAATGCTCAGAAATAGTAAGTTGTGCTAATAGAAGGAGGCAGAGACAGCAATATTCTGTGTAGACGTTTATTTACTGCACCTTATAGCCACCACCTCATACGAAGAGTTAAGAAATAAGTTGAATTACCTCCCGGCCCACTGACTCTGATTGCTAACGCGATTAATCTTAATCCAACTACTTTACTTCGCTCGCTGTGCCTCGACTCTATCGCACAATCAACACTGACGGAAAGTATACACATACAGATACGAGATACACATTAAATTCCCACTCTTTCAATTACATTACACTTTTATACTACACCTATAGCAAACACAACTCACCTAAGTATATAAAGCACCACCACCAGATATATATGTATAAAATATTGCCACTATTTGTATTACCTTACTTAGCACTAACTAATAGAGATTACAGATCAGATCAAAAAGATTACTAGAACTCGACACGACGACCATTGCAACTACAACTCTATGTAATACTCTACTAATACACAGATCAAGTATAACCTCTCTCTCTCTCTCTCTCTCTACTCTTAAACGTATCTCTGCACTGACTTTTGTATACACAGTATATTTATACAAGTGGAAATACCCCTACAAATTTTTTGTAATTACCAGACTGTCTAAAATAACCACTGGGGTAGCTAGTGGTAAAAAATACATGTACGATAGGTAATGTACCGGGATGTAAAGAATTGTACACGAGGATATATCTGAATACATTATACGAAGATTAAGGAATACAATGTAACGTTCAGGTTTAATTTTTGAAGTACATATTGAAAAGTTTTACAGGTATTATATGAGCTGAATCTGTTTTATATCTACTAACTAGTATATAGCTGTACGTATCTTTTGATATTGTAAGTGGGTAAGAAGATGAAGAGAGAAAATGTAAAGTTGGATAGACATACCGAGACGGAATAAGTAAATGAATCCATTTGTCCGTGAGAAACGAAGAGCGGAGCGACGGTGGCCAACATGATAAGTCAAGTTCTCTTAAGGGACTCTCTCTCACTCTCACACAAAATTACACATTCTCTGTCGTGTGTAATATTATGCAGTAGATTTTCCATTACATGTGTTTAGCCAGTACGATTTATGCAACGGGAGAGTGGAAAACGACAACTCATCTTAATTTCGGATTCGTTCCACTTCCACTCTTTCTATTGTTGTGCTAGGTATGTTGTAAAGTGTAGTGTATAGGTACTTGAGATAAAAAATCAAGAGACTTGGCTTGACACAGTCAGTTCATAGTCACGTAAGAATCACCAAAGAAAAAATGACTAAGAGAAGATGAGCAAAGTTTAATGTCAGAGTTGCGTTACGCCACGTTACGACGTGTCTTTCGTTTCTGACTCTGGAAAATGTTAAATGTCTGTGCTGTGCTCTTTGCATTGTCTTGGCTGGATGAAGGAATTCCATGGAAATTATTATTGACGCACTGTGTACTTATGCAGCCTAGATTTTTCCTTGCAGTATCATTAACTTTCGGAGTAGTATGTCTTATGTGGATTGGTCTCCCCGTGTGTGTGCCTGTATATATGTAAGCCTTGCTGTTTGAATACTGAAATCAATTTACACTTTGCTGAAAAGAGCCTGCCCTACCTAATAATAACTAAATATAGCTACCTGCTGGTCTTATTAGTCTAGGGCATTTTCACTTCCACTACTATAATATTGACTTACCAGACCGGTATTTTCATACTACTTGGTTTTCTATGGGATTATTATTCTGAGAGAAATACCTACATAGTCCTTTTAATTAACGATTCTACTGGAATGGAGTGTGCTACTGACTGTTCTAGAAATTCTATTCTACTAACACAGAAATATAAAGCAACTCCATTACTAAACCTCCTCAAGTATTTAACTCGCTTCACTTGAAGTACATAACAATGCAAGTTCAAATGTTAACACCTTCCACTTCACTTCACTCTCTTTTACGACTCTCATATCGACAAGTACTCAATTCTACTCGTGGTCATTCATGGGATGATAAATAATACAACACACCTGATTTACTTCGTAAAACAGTAATAGTAATCGTACATAAAATTTTACGAAATGTGTACAACACTGAACTGTACTGGTACACTTAACATAATGCACAGTACTACTACTACAGAACAAGATGATAAAATGCAACGGTTTTCTATACGAGTCATTATTATACTAAGGTATTAAGTATTGCCTAACAAACCCAGTTCCCACTCTAGTTTTTCCTGAAATCGTGTCCACGAATTTTTAAACTGTATTATTGAAGTATTTACAGCACCTACCTGAATATTCCATGAACCTAATTGTAAATACAAAGTGTATAGAGCCTAAGACTTGTGAGAGAGATGAGAGAAGATAGGAAAATCTTTGTTATGGAATTCAATCCAGAGAAATCACAAGCCTTTAGCTTAAGACTTCAATAGAATTTCAGCACAGCAGGAGAGGGTGCACGATATCTATTATGATAATTACATTATCCTACTCCATTACAATTACAAATGGCTTCTCTTAATTCCTAACTAACTGATCTTTAAGCAGGCACAGACCTTTGTATTATAAAAATAACCTTGTTGCTATATTTTTAACGTATAGCTACATGTACAACTTAGGTATAGATTTACCTTTACCTTTACTGATACAAGTTTTAAGCTATTAGAGAAACTACATTTTAATTTATACATGCAAGACGTTTACGATAAGACTTATCGCTACGAACGAAAGTAGTACATATGAATAAATAGATATAGCAAGTTAATGTTGCGAGTCCAAGTGCACTAATGCAGAGAGTATTATTATTAGGATTAGTATGGTTAAGAAGTCTGGAACACGACGCTAATCTTTTCTCCAGACCAGAATATCTATCTCCATTTGATTGACTGACTGGCTTTCAGTGTTTGTCAAGGATGAGTGATGGAGATGAAAGAAAATACGACTGATCGTATTTCTATTCCACTATCAGTGGAATATGTATAAGGATAAGAATATAATTTACCTGAAAAGGAATAAAAACAATTGAAGCATGATACCTGGTCTGTTCGTATAAGTCTCGACATGCCGTGTTATGCTTTGGTCTGCTTTAGCTCTGGTGAATAATACAAAAACTACTTTGACTGTGCTCTCCTTTGAGAAATTACATGAGGAATCACGGGAGACATCACCCGTTCATCACAATACACTTTTACATCACAAACAACATGCAGACCACATTATCTCAGACAAAACTCCAACTCAACATGGCTCAACATCAGAATGGAATAGAATACTCCAGCAGAGTAACTGTGTCATAAAAATCTCGTTATTCTCCACATATGTAAAGTTCAATGTAAATGCATACGTGTGTGTATGTATGCATCTGTACACTTCTAACAGCATTATATACAGATAGGATACGTGCAGATATGTAAATGCAATGCACAGAGAGATACATTCACAATTTCACATTCAGATCCTAAACCGATCGTGTTATAGTAACTTATAGTTTTAGCAGTGCATGTATATGGAGACTTGCTGCCAATACACATTTACCTACTACAACGGGAGAAAACCACGAAGGGGGTATTTGTTTACATTGTGAGTAGGTGTCCATTATGTAATAATAGCCTCCTCGTTTCCTATCCAGGCAAGGCACGACCAACAACAGCATAAAACATACACACATTTCAAATTGCCGTCTTCAGAACGACGACGAACGTCGTAGCCACAACAAAAGTCTTGGCATTCTATATTATTCCTATTTCTCAACATGTATCATGCACTACTCAGAGTGATTCGAAATTAAAGAGTCCTGCAGGATAGAACATAAAGTTCATATGTCGGGGAATGCCCGAAAAACAGATTGTTTAGTTACGGCTGAACATTATTACATAGGACCTTTAGTTTACGAGCTATTATGTATTTTAGATTATATATTAGTCGACTATAGAAATGCACGGTGCACTTTATCTCTCTGTTATGTACACATAAACCTACAGACTGCACCACACCACACTCCAGTCGCCATCACCATCCACTGCAGCTCTCAGTCCGGTCTCCTACCTATACATTATTAATAGCTGTCAAATTCACTCTCACATGTTTCATGTTTTCATCTCAACCTGGTCCTTTGAAATGGAAAGCGAAATAGAAACTGGAAACTTACATATAAAATATATACGCAAGAACTACACATATCCTTCTTGTACTTTTACTTCGTGGATATTACTCAATAGTTACTACTACTCTCCGCAGTTCAGTACAAAAGTATTCTCGTTTAAGAAGAAGCGTATGGCAGCTTGAGAAATAAAATTCTCCCCTTCTTCTGAATCTCTCAAGTTATGACGACGTTACGTTAAGTGAGGAAGAGTCATTTACACACGTTATATTATGCTACCCCACTCACAATCTCAAATTCAATTCTGCTCAGAATTTAATGACACAGAGAATCAAGTATAATGTAATGCTATTATAATCATATCACTGTGAACACTAACTAGGTTGTATTTTTATATGACATGTATAAATTATTAACTAGTACGTGGCTGGGAAAAGTATAAAATACGACTATATACCTAATCCATCAAGTTTAACTGACCCAAACCCATCCCTATAGCGTAATACTACAAAATAAAACCACAACCATAATATACCAACATAATCCAGGTAATAAAATTCCCATAATGCACAATAAGTATATATCTGAGCCGTTTTAGTTAAAAACGCCTAGTGTGGATTGTAAATGTACTGTACCGTTATGTTAGGTGAGAAAGACCCCTGGACATTTATGAAAATTATAATGCGAGAGAGAGAGGACGATAGTTGTAAATGGGAGATGAGGCAGACACATAGTGTCAATTACACACATAATAGTCGAAGCAAGCAGATAAACTCACGTAACACAGACCAGACATCCTTTTGGCTATGTAATCCTTGTGATTATTCTCTCATTTCTAACAATAGCATAAGAAGAAGAAGAGGATTGTACTTTCCGTATAAGTAAAGATAGATGGGTAGCTACTCCTTTAGCTTGACACGGCTTAACTAGCTACTCCTCACATAAATACACATCACATAGACATTACATAAAACACTAATGCTGTAAATCCATCCTACCCCACTTATAAGAGCGTTAAATTATACACATTTTTACGAGTTTCTCCAGAAATAGTTCGAAAACAGTAAAACGCTACAGAGGTAAATATTACAACTTTACAACTTGGACTTTTACACATTATAATGCATTTGTTTCTCTTCTCGCCCATGTTCCTCTTCATTGTGAAAGAGATAAATCCTGAAGAGGTGCGTAAAGTGCTAATGAATTATTCACGAAGAATTTGCTGCTCAGTTCTGCAGAAAGAGTAGGAGTAGTATAAGCAACACCGACAAGCAAAACCAAGCAGTAGTAATACTGGTAAAGTAGCCGTACGACTTTGTAACTTTATACCAGGACTGTAGTATACAGTCCTGAACAATGGCAAAGCTTTGCCAGACATGAATAAGGTACTACACTGCAGAGAGTAAAGTAAACTCCTCATTTAAATCGAGCACCATGAGCAACACGAAGTGCAAAGCAACAGAGAGAAAGACACTCACCTACTTATTTAACTCTTGCTCTTGTGCGTAGAATATTCTGTGCTTTACAGAAATACAAAAGCTCCTCAGAGAATACATTCCTCATCATTATTTATGAGGCTGCGTGTCATGTTTTGCTATTTAAATTAGAATGGAAATATTATATTATTATCTTTAGATCTTTACATAAAGGTAAAGCACCCAAGGTAATTTAAGAGTATCGGTTTAACTAAAGGAATGAATATAAAGGTAAACAGATCAGATTTGAATCTTATAGTACAAGCTAAATGCTCCAGGCATCAAGTATCAGACATCGTACATCATACGTTTTATTATCATTCACATATTCCTCCGCATACCTTAATTTTATAATATTTCTATCCACATGTACTATCTTGCATTCACTACAAACTGGGTTCTCTAGTAGTTTCTTTTAAATATCACTGGCTCACTCCTCAAATAATTAACTGTCGAATGCTTTTGATTGTGTATGCAAACGCATTTTACATATATACATAAATAGTAATTAGGCATTATGCTATAGAATGCATGAATGGGTACGATTATAGGAATATTTCGCATGTGTAAACGTAATTCTCACTACAAATTAATTTATGTCCAAGTCTTTTTCTTACTATAATGTTGCCATTGTTGTCTGTAGGGATGTCTGACGGAAATTGAATTAAAATTAAAATGTAGTGCAAAGAGAATTTATGCGAGATTTCCCTTTTCTTACATATTTATAGAAAAGGTAGGACAACAACAGCACAGCGAGTGTTTCAATTCTCTATGAATAAATGAGAGGAAGTTCTCATCCTGTTTGTCAAAGATAAACTCAACCAAGCAAGCTGAAGACATGCAGGCAGAGTTCTGCTGGTCTGCCTATGGAGAAGGGTGTAATGCATGGCATACCTTAATACCTATACACAGAAAGACGTGAGATGTGGCTCTCTCAGAGAGAGAGAGAGAGAGAGACCAAGCCTTTTGCTAAGCTGGTCCAAGTTCTGCCAACTTATGCACCACGCACTAACACAACAGACCAAACCACGAGAACCACAGAAAGAACCCAAAGCAAACACAGCGAAACCCAGCCACGCAAATCATTTAACTAGCCACTGTGCTCTACGACTACTTACTGCTTCTCGTAATAACTAGTTTCACTTAAACTGTCCAAGTAGCAAATACTCGCAAAGTTATTACTCACAGGACATACATTTAACTTGATAATTACACCTTTCCCACATCCTATAGCCAATAAACTAACCTAAAATGGCAAATCCTGCGTTCACTTCAACCAACATACACACACAACATCCGATCCGAAAGTTAAAGTGCCTATACATGGTAACAAAATGTCCCATGAAATTACACTTCCAGTATATAAGTAGAAACTTACATGTCACAATAAAATTACCTCAAGTTATACGCATTGCTATTTTAGTATTTTACGCTAATAACTCATATAATGCGCAGAAAATGTGTGCATAGGTATTCCTATGTACATAGGACATACCTTTACCTATACAATTTAGCTACCTAAATAATATACGTTCTAAATACATCTGTGTGAATATAAATAAAAGGAAAGCACCTGTTCTGGCTTATCGATTTACCTACACCGTCATTAAATACCCGTCAGGTGTAAGAAGCAGTTGTAATGACCCGTTTAATTTATTTGAAACCTGAATGACAAACTTTGTTGAAAGGACATTAGTCCAGCGAGTCTCCTATAAAGTGAATTAATTGAATATGTACACAACCGTACTGTGATGTGTTGACAACTGAAATGGAAAAGAAACGAATGAAACAATGGGACAAGGCACAGGACAGCAGTCATCATGCTCGAACTGATTTACAATTTACTACAAGCATACAATAAACGAACCATTATTATTCACTAATAAAACTGGACTGTTTATATAGTGGAAACTTTTTTCTATTCCCTATTGTCTACTCCTAAGTGCGTAATGTAAGGTGCCATATAAAAAAGTAGATACTTCGTATATAGGTATACTACACCTTTTGGATTTGGACAAGAAAAAAACACTCGGAGCGACTGAATATTAACATGAGCAGGAAAGATTGCAAAAGCTAGACAGGGCACGCAGCCGACACTGCAAAGGTAGACCCGTTGTGCATGCACATGACATAAAGCATAATACTTATTATTCTTCGTCAGCCAAAAATTAAACGAACCAAACCACTTTATGATGTTTATGACTGTGATTCTCTCTCCACAACAATACCAGTATATAAGTGTTAGGTATTTATGCATTATATACAAAACCTACCTGCATCTTCCTTTATATATATAGAAGATGCAGGTAAACCCCTAAAAATCTATATGCATATATATAATATGGTGGACGAAGGCGATAAAAAAATCCAGCAAGTATTTACAAGTAGTAGTGGAAAATGAGATGCTCATCTGATTCTTTATTATGCGAGTCCATGCTTTACATATAGCAGTAGTAGTACACGGAGAAATGGATTCAAATTAGATGGTAATTTAATGCGTGTAAGTAGATAGAATGGACTGTGTGTGTGCAACTGTGCTGGGAAACAATAACAAAGCAAAACTCTGTGAAACACTTACTCCGTGTGTAGTAATAAGCAACTAAGTGAGAACAGGGAGTGAAACAAACATCTGTCTAGAGTATTCTGTTGTTGTTCTCTTCTGGGTTGGCTTACAAAGAGGTGAGTATTGTCTGTATACACTAAGCAGTTGAAATAGTTTGCACAAATACTGTCATCAAGTTTAACTCCGAGCCATCCCATTGTCTTAACAAGATCATAAAGGAAAACAAAACAGACAAGTCTACATGAGTAGTTCTTCCCTCCCATAAATCTCGCCACAGCAGCAGATCATCATTTAACAAAGCCAAGTCACTTAAACTACACACACTACTACTGCAACACACGCAACAACTTCAAACAGAGTTGTGGTACTTACAAGTACAAGGGCAGAGATTATTTCTATTGATTTTCGCAAGTCTCTCTCGTTGACTCGACCAGGAAAGGTTTTAATTTAACGACAACACGTAAATGATGATGACCAGTATTAACATTACTGCATATCATAATAATCATTTTGATTTGATGACTACTATTAATTTAACTATCATTTCCCCTTGTAAATTCCTAACCAGATAATAAAGGCGATATTAGCAAGACAATGAACCTCTTTATAGATACGGAGTTGTTAGAGTAGGTGATGTGGCTCTCGTTATAAATTAAACTTATCTTTTGTGGTCTCTTTTCATATTTAAATGCCTTAGTCTCACTCAGCCGTGCCTAATTGCATTAACATTTAAAAAACAAAGCATTTATTAACTAACAAGTACTAGATGATGCTTCATCTGGTTTTCCACTTTACGGTATTGTATAGTGGTATGTTGTATCTTGTTTGGATAAATAAACAGTTGAAAAGTAAATAGTAGGTATTATAGGTATTTAATTAGTGAGTATAGAAAATGCATATTAGAATTACGCGAGAAAACGCACAAAATCTAATCATGATGGACGATAGAAGACAAAAAAGGTTAATAAGTCGACTGACACAAACATAAAGCAACCTACACGATTCCGTACGTTCCAATTCCCAGATTTTAATTAGTGGAAAAAATGTTTGCAGCGCTTGTTTACTTGTCGTGTCTTCTACACAGGATTCCTACTAGTACTACAATACAAGCATCCTTTTTTCTACAATATTTTCTTCACAGTCCGTCAGTCATCAGAAAAGAAGAGGCTGTGAGCTTTAAAGCTCTAAAGCTTGCTCATCTCAAATTCTCTTCTCATATCCCTTTTACCATTTACTTATTCACTCACCTCCTGAGGATTACAACTTGACAAAGAGTTTTTTAGATAGCAATGTGCCTGTACTTATAAAATTTGCCCTCCATTATAATATTGCATTATTTTGCATATTATTTAGTATAGATACCTATATGTAATGCGTAGAATCTAAAACCCATTCTTATTCTCATAATTACTATCATGACTAAAGATTTGCGGTTTTCGATTCTCTTTGGTTTAGTTTGCTTTTGGCTTGCCTCATCCTTCTTCTCTCATTAAATTACGTTAAAAGTACACACACACACATAGACAGCAACTGGTCATGGTATGGTTGTACATATTCGCTTGTCTTGTTACTTGTCTTCTTATGTCTTGGTGAACGGTATAATATTATTGTTAAGGATAAAAAATTCAAACAATTGAATTCGAGATCGCCAAAAGCCTCAAGAGAGAATAAGTGAGTCGGTCTCGAATTTCCGAGTACTTTCATAATTATCATTGTGATTAGCACAGTAAAATACGAGGCAGCTAAGACAAGGAAACTTTTCTATTGAAATGATCCGTTGGGATTCGCTACAGGGGAAGTTTGGATTGGACATTCTATAGAAACATGATATACAATAGAATTATGCATTCAGACTATTTTCTTAAGTACTAACAATAAGATGTTGATGATCATGCGAGCGAGCGAGGCAACAAACACAATAATAAATAAAAGCTCTCGATCCAGGGATTCTTCCACAGATGTTAAGTATAGATACAGTAATAATTTCCAACGTATAATAATAATGGTAGTAATAATGATAATGATAATAATGAAGATGTGAAAATGAATAGGAGTACAAAACAAACCTTTGGGAGAGTGACGGAGCTGCCCTTATTATTCGATTTGGCATTTCTATTCGATTTTGATTTCGAAGAGCGTTTGCGAAGCCGAAGAAATCGTGAGACGATATTGCAATTCAAAGATTGCATCTCTGCCTCCAAGTCCAGATCTGTATCAGTTGATTGAGACTGCCATCGTGGTGGCAAAGGACATGGCAGGGACATGCTATTGTCTTGCTGCACTTTGTAATTATTAAACTTTGAGCTGCACTCAATGTTTTTCTTACGACTCTTTGAACTGGACATCATTTTCACTGTCTCTCTCAATCAATCTTTGACACACTAAACAATCTAGCAAATATTGCTATAAAAAGTATACACAGAGAAGAAATTGCTGCTTTCTTGAAATAAACACAAGGCCTGTGGTTACTTTCAATCTCTCAATACGAGTAATTCTATAGTACAATAAAATTATTCTCGCCTCAAGTTTGAAAACTTGAATCGATTATGTGTATTCAGGATTCACATTTCACGTCCGTACTAATAACAGTCGTAATATTCACAGCCGCCTACACAATTCCCAGTAAAGTGTTCCGCGTATACCTTTTCCTTCACTCTTTTTCAGCTGTATTTTTTCAACGATGTATGTAGTAACAGGTAAATTATACGAAGAAACTTCACCGCACCGTTTCTTTGTGTATATCCACCTTAGTCGCTCAATTACTTCAATCCACGTTGAATAAATAACAAAAAACTCAAATCAAGACAGGGGGATTAGAATATTATAGTTTTCCTAATGCCATTTCTCTCGGGGCAAAGAAAAATCCGTTTCAATCATCCAACTGATGCTCGGTCAGTTAGGGACTAAGTTCCTTCTAAGAATCCACACTTTTTCCAAAGCTAATAAATTATATTTCAAACCTTTATATACTTCAACCGATTCAAGAACAATCTTATTTTATAGTCTTGACTTGTTGTGTCTGAAACCGATGTAAACCGTCTGTTTCTTGAAACCTTCGCTTTTTTAACAATACAAACAATAAGTAATAACTATGTTGTACTTTTCTCACGTATGAACATTATATTGTTTAAGTATGCACGAACGTGTCTCCCGGAGTTCTTTAAACTCTTTTTACAAGAATAGCACAATACTTACTGCGAGTTTGATAATAAATGCACTCTGTGTGCGTTTACTGAATATCCGTTCAGTCCAGAAGAGCCGAGGAGCTCAGGAATTAGAGTTACTTTTGTTGGGTTGGGCGTGAGAATTTTTGCAAGGCCACACAAAACACTTAATCCAATACTTGTCCTGTGCTCAAATTGTATTGTTATCGCGTATACGAATCTTGTGGCATGTCTTGGTGATGAGACCTGCCCAACAGAACTGAAATGCCTAGCCAACTGTGCAAAGACTCACAAGAGACACACTGCACAGGTAATTCTAATCGAATAAGAATTAAATGAGAGCTGTACGTTGTACAGAGAGGAGAGTTCAGCTGACATGGCACGACATGAGCTGATTGCAGTGTGTGAATTGAATTGGCTGATCTCTACAAGAATGTTACACTCTCTCTCACTTTGCACACTCCTGTCTGTCTATAAACTTATATGATTATTGCATCCAAAGGAAAACGAAACTAAAACTAAAGTTTACTGTATAAAATACGTATTATTAGAGAGAGAGAGAGAGAGAGAGAGAGAGAGAGAGAGAGGTAATAACACAGATATTTTACACGTAGTAGGCATCTGTGTGTAAAACACTCACTATTAACGATAATAAAGTTCGTATCAATTTCTACAAGTGTGGAGCAATGTGAGTGTACTGTGTGTTTATATTAATATATGTGTTTTATCTACCACAGTTAAAAAACAGCCGCCCAGTAGTAGAATTGTAGCACATTGCATGGGATTGCAAGGAGAATTACAATGTGGTGATGCAGCAAATGATTGCAGGCTGAGTGAGTGCACAGGAGAAAAGAATTAAGTCGAGGAATGAGCCACAACAGAGTCGGTGTAGGGTCGGGAGTCGTGCGAGTTAAATTGTCTGTATATTGGCAAATAGAAAACAGATGTATGTAACATCATCGAGATTTCAACGGGAAGTAATTCAATTCACGGCATGTAGTAGTATAGGTAGTAGACTGTAGGACCACAGATGCAGTTGTTGTGTGTGTAGCTACATTTAGCGAGAATATTATAGAGGAGAGATATTTCCCTGTCATGTCATGTCAATATAAAACTATACACTGAGGAAACAGCAGTCTCGTGATCTTCGTGGAAACGCTGCAGAGAAAGACAAGTTCCACTGCATTAGTATCTCAATTCTTTCCCATTCATTCATACAAAACGAAAAATAGCGGATTGCATTCGTGTAATTCGTGAATCTACGTATTAACTGATAGTATATAGTGCAATGATACCTTGGCACATACAGTTTGAATATATTCGGTAGGTAATAGAGAGTTAAACCCAAACGTACACTTTAGTTACGTAGTGATCTGCTGTATGTCTTAACCGTGATAATATCATGTCAAATAATCAACAAGGTCAGGCAGTCCAATCACATGAAACCAATTATCACGAGATTAGGTTTACATCATCACTCCACTGTTTAGTGTAGCTCTTCTTATTCCAATCGACCCATGTAGGATAAAGTATGCAAGTGTGTTGAAATAAGACAAGGCGGCTTTTCCTCTGTGTAAAAGTTCTAATATATTCACAACACTAAATAAGACTTGGCAGAGAATGTATATAGATGCGTGTTGTGTATAAAGAACTGCGTCTCAGTTCATAAAACGATTCAACTTCAATCTAGTCGTATATTCAATAAGAAAATGCAGTTTTGAGAGAGTAATTTTCATTCTCACTATATATTCCGCTCACTCAGTGTTTCATGACTAACGTCGGTAGGCAGCACACACACATGACAGTAAAGATGCAGCGGATAGAGTCAAACTCAAAAAGATCTCATCAAAAGATCAATATCTCCAATACAGATCAGTTAGATCGCACACAGAGCTCATCTCTGAAGATCGTGAACCCGTCGTCATCATCGTCTTATATCTCTACAAACACAACCTCAACTATCTGCCGTATTTCATATTATAACTATACTGCAATCAGCATTGGTATTTTCCTAAGAGAGAGAATCGCTTTTCATCCAAAACAGCATCCTTCTTAAAAGATTCTCGTAGTCAAAGTCCAAGTTTCAGAACAAGTCACGTTCCCATGTTCCTCATATATAAGAAAAACGTGGCTGGGTCGTCTCCTTTCTATCTTAACTTGCAACTTCTTCTCCTACAACAACTTCTCTGCTATTACATACACATTTTGCTGCTGGTAGTAGGACAATAAGACAAATCAACTGCATGGGCCGTCTGTCCGATGCTCTCTGGTCACTCACTCACTACTAATCTTGTTCGCTTTTTCAGCTTCTCTCTTAAGCTCCCTTCACCTTTCTTAACTGCAGCCACCACTACTACTAGAATTGTGCATTGTGTCAGTGTCTATTGAATCGCACGGCTTTCCTCAACAAGAGACTCCTCTCCCTATTTAATAAATCCAAATACCAAAAACTGGATCTGATCTGATCTTCTTCTGGGTCTGTTGAATGTCTTGTTATGGGATTTCTGTAGAAATCAATCTCCTTGCTATTATGCTCCACTCCAAAGGGAACTTTTCACAGAGATGCGAACTGCACTCAAGAAGATGTAGAATAAGAAGAGCACAGTTAGTCTTTATCATTTATTTATTGGTGCACCCAATAAATATAATATACACGTTGACGCAGTAGCCTCTTTTTATTCCGCATATAGTAATCTATATAGTATGTATTATACGGATGCACAATGCAGATTATATAGAGAGACACTACTACCAGAGATATTTCATTCCATCTCTCTCTGCTTTTGATAAGCTGGACATGCAGACCATATGTAAGTAGTAGGAGTGGAAGTAAGAGACTGATTGCTGCCGAGTGAATGAAACGGCTTGTCTATGTAGAATTCCGTATGTACATACTTTATAGTGCAGTAGCCACAGCCAACAACATTACATACAGATATTTCAGATAGAGCTATATACTTATAAACTTAAGGCTTGGCTGACTACCAGCAGCAGCAACAGTGGAAAGAACTTCACTGACAACTTCCTTCCTACACGACTATTAAATTAAAACTAACGCAATGTAAAATAAATGGATTGCGAGGAAAAACATCATTCCAACACCAACACCACTCCTGTTTCAATGCAGCGTAATGTTTTATATCCACTTGTATACTACACACGGTTAATTACTGGGTTCAGATACAATTCTTATGAGCGTACGTGTTAATGTTTTTTTACCTCACCATTGTTTATAGCTTATAGCGTGTGTGTAAAGTTTGTAAGTGCATATCTGCATTTTTACATATTAAATTCACGTGAACTTTTAATATATGTATGTATAAAAGAAGAGTACGGGCAAGCATAAGAGCTAGAGGCTTGTCCACTTAATGTTTCTACGTATATTAACCAGAGTAGGCAATTGAATCGGTATGAAATGGTTTAATGAGAGACTCCCAATGCAATGTCCAATCAACTGAACATCAAAACTGAAACCAGTATTTAGCCATTTCGTAGATTGATAACGTGAGTTTCCTATGACGTTCCATATACAGAATGCGTTGATTGTGATTGTGCGAAGCGATGCGACAGATAATGGGCAGGACCGATTTCCCAGTTAAATAGTACTCTTGTATTTCTCTTGTACTTGTGTCTTGAACATTATACGACCGGTGTGTACAAAGGTTGAATTCTCTCTCGTGTGTGGACTACTCTTGTAATAAGTAAATATAAGGTCAACTGCCTTGTCTTCTGGCTGTGTATTCTGCACATGAATGAGTGCTCAATTGATAGTGAAGTGAATTACATCTCTTTTATTGTCTCCGTCTCACTACTCCACTTGACTTTGACTTGACTGTCTTCTGATTAGCACATTTTGACAAAAGGTCTCATCCTCAACTTAACCCTTTGCCTTGCCTTTTGCCTTATGGAGCTGATGTAGAAGGATGATGACGAAACTTGCTACTTGAGTGGGAACGAGATGACGCGACACGTCTCAAGTTCTCAAGTGGAAACGAGCACTGTATATATTATTTGTATATGAAATGAAGATACACCTACATAATATTCAAACAAGTGTAGTACTACTCACAGACAGAGCAGCGTCTTGTTCTGCGTAAATGTAAAGTGCAAATGTCTTGCTTGATGAGTACGAATGAAATGTAATACGTTTCTTTTGCTTTGATGTGGATGTGGTACACCGTAAAATACCCAGTAGCAGGGCAAATACTAATAGTTCACAGTGTGGTTGACTTAACTCGTCCTCTATATTAAAATGATGATGATGGCAGTAGTGGTAGTGGTGATGATGATGAAACTACAAAATGTTCACTTCCCCATTCACAATTCACGGTGGAATGAATGGAACTTTGTATTATTGTGCATGTAATATACTATGGAGTTTGGTAATTCATTCCCAAACCGGAATTATGCCTTTGAGATTATCACTTTCTGTTTCTACATTAAGCTTCTTCTTCGCGGAAATTCATGGACCAACTCTTCTGTAACGTGACAAGCTCGGCTATCCGAGGAATATTATCGCCTACAGTGACGCTCTTTCATCTCACAGACAAAAGCACTTTAATAAATGAATGTGTCGACTCTGTGATGTGTGCGGATGATGAAATAAGCTCTCACACACCTTTACCGCGGTCAAGCATACGACTTGTACACATGAAAAGTTCACAGTCTAATAGATACTACTTAGATTGAATTCAAATAAAAGTTTGAAAAATGAAATATGTCAAATTGTCACAGAAGACAGGTTTAGAATAATTTACTTGTAGGTAGAGCGATGGTTGCTGGAAATGACAATTAAATTTATGAGAAAGGAATTCTCAATTCGTGTCATTTTGAGTTTTGACGAAAAGCAGCAGGGCAAGAACTGCCTATCGTTTATAACAGACGATGACGATATTATGTATAAATGCGTAATATGCGTAAGGCATGGTATCTCCAGCCAATGAGTATAGTGTACCTCTATTGCACGTACTATCTGTATGTACTTCTAAGACCAGAGTGGGGTAGGTTTTCGTAGCAGTAAGTAAAGTAATAATTCGTAAATGTATTATTGCAACAAGAAGGGAAACAAGTGTATTACGTGAGTATAAATTGAATGTGAATTCGTTGCGAGATGGGAATATTATGCGAGAACTCGACAGAGCAAAGTCTGAAGAGCCACTAACTAAGCAAAGGAACGAAGCAACGGACTAACTAAACTGAAGAAGAAGAAGACTCGCATCTTCTTCACTTTACTTGTTCTCGTCTTTTCTTTTTTCCCTTCACTTTACTTGCCTTCGAAGGAGAACACGACACTAACAAACTACACACAGAGTCACATACCATATATAAATACCCATATATATACCATAATACCATATACACCATATACTTAGGGAATATTACACACTGCTTGCATTAAACTACTTGCACATCTGCCGCTTATAGTTCTATCTACCAGTAATAATAATATTACGTATTACGAGCTCGTTATACACAGCTAAGCTATCTGCGTAACTGTTCAGGGTCTACTAAAAATAACAACATTAATATTTCTTGGGCCTTTCTCCCGCACTGGGAATTCAGTAGAATTTTTAATTTCCGCATTATGCCCAGCAAATTTTCTACATGCATCATACCCTGTAGTCCACTGAACTTTACATAATGATATTCAAGTGCATCTCATCTGACTACTATCACGAACGAATAAGGATGATAGAGCCAGAGAGAAATGCAGGGGAAATGAGTTTGTCTTTTTAGTCATAATATAGCAAAGTAGCAGTCTCGCTCCACTACTGTTCTTCATCTTGCGTTTCATGTTGTATTATTTGTATATTACTTATACACGTATCAACGTCTCTTTTCTGCCTTTGCTTACACTCTCAGCTCTCTACTCCTATCTGCAGTCTTCACTTGAATGCTCTCACCCGACCAAACCCAACTATCCAATCCACCTTCATTTCTTTTGACGTGACGGTACTCGTATTCAGTCAAGTAGTGCACCACCGATAGATACAAAGTGCCTCTATTATATTTCTATGAAGGGAAGGAAAAGATGAGACGAGGGAGATGAAGATGAGTTTTCTTTCATGAACCTATCTATAATATTACGTAGGTATACACTTAAGTATAATATATCGGGTATCTTACCAGATATACACAGGCAACTGTTAACGTGTATCTGTAATATAATGCTCATGGTAGTCATATTATACTTAAGCTGTGTATTTATCATTAATGTACGCAATGTATAGGTATTGTGTTTTATTAATGATGCTGCATTCTTTACTTGCTGGCACGATCAAACGAGACCAGGCTACAATTTCATTCTCTCAGGCCCTCCTCACACTCACACCCATATAGGTGACTCACATTGCGACACACACATTATATACCTACATATATACATGTATATTTTATTATCTTGATTTATTTCATGTATGTGAAGATATACAACGAAATTATGTTATTATGTATGTACCTGTTTTTCATTTCGCTTTTTACGAAACCGCATCAGCCGTTTGTATACGGATTTTGTAAATTGACATTTCTTTTGGAGACAGAATTGAACAAAACGAGCCGCAGGCCTTTTGGTTATGTGACATTGTTTGAAGTGACAATGTCGTCAAAGTCAAGAGGCAACACACAAAGAATATTTTTTGGTTCAGTTGTTTTGTTGTCTACAGAATTCGTGGAGCAATTCGTTTTTAAAAAGTGGGATATCTGCAGCAGTGGCAAGGTTTTACTTTTTTACTCTCTGGAAGTTGAATGAAGTCTTTTCTTACAAAAATGGAAAGAAGACATAGAAAAGTAAATGGTAAGAAAAGAAAAGATAGTAAATCTATCTTTTCCGCTCTTCTCTTCTCGTCGGCAATTGCTTTCTTCTGTAAAGATGATGTGTCCATATCGCATCTCCTCCTCATCTCATATCTCCTACATGTACTGAACACTTCCTACGTAACGTACATGTGAAAAACTGAAACATTTTTTCTTCTTCGTTTCACTCCATATACTTCACAATAGATACCAGAGTTCAGCACAGTACAAACACAAAACGCCATAAGATAACGTATCATAACTATAATGCACTATTTATGATATCATAACCTTTTTACAATACACAGTCCAACATAGTACAGCTCGCTATTTTCTCAAGAGACATTTTCTCATTCACAGAAATTTCATTACTAACATTTATGAAAGTTTTCTTGTGAAGAAGTTACTGGTAATAAAATGTATTTATTATTAAAACCTAATTACAACATACCTCTGTATTCTCTTAACACTACTTCTCAATTTGTAACTATCACAATCACACATCACATCTCATTCTACACAGCAAGTAGTATTATAGCAAATAATTGCAATTCCTACAGCACTATAAAGACGAGAACGAGCACTAGTGAGGAAAAATGGTATTGTCGCTTAGGATATTCTATCAGGTATATCCTCACAATAAAAATGACGGAAGGGATGAAATAGGAGGAAGTAAAAAACGGATTTCGCTGCGAGTGAGCAGCCATCACGTAGGATAGAGCTGCTTCTACCTAAAGGATACACATAACATCCCTATACCATCATACACACATATTTAATAAGAAAACTACTGTCAGATGCACCACAACTAGTGCAGTAAAAAGATACCAGCAGAAGAAGAGCAGTAAAGTGCAGTGTAGTGAAGCACATTCAACACTAAAAGTCTATATAGACCTCTTCTACGGTATAAAGTATAAACATACTCAGAAATATAAGGCACTCGTTCACATTTTGTATCAAATGATCACATTCTTCTTCCACCAAGTCAAGATGAAATGGAATAGAAAGGAAAAACAGTTTTGTAGTATCTCTATAGCGTGTCTGACGATGTATTCTGTAAACATCCATTACATTCTACATGCTTTATCCCTTTCGTGTGCTATATGACTTTTACATTTAACTTGCCTATGGCTGGCCTGGTTCGTTCGACTTGGCCTTAAGAAACGAAAAGAGAGAGAGTAAGTGCATCGTGTCTTGTCTTGTCAACCATTATCATCATATCCGATCCGATTACTTTGATTTGATGGAAAGAGGGAAGAGACGATCAGTCCAAACCAAATCAACTGGCTTAACTTATACCATACGTATTGTATAGAAAATGCACCATACCTCTATAGCTATAGGTACATGTATTGCATGTCTTATGTATGTGTACCTAGGAAAACCAAGCCAAGAATTAAGCTACCCTTCTTATGCCAAGTGGAATCTGCCTTCAATTCTCTAAGAGCAGAAGCGAATTCTCTTAGTAGAATGTTTCTGATGGGACAGATATGTCCTGTATTATTTTACTCGTCGAGTGGAGGATTTTCTTGTTAACATCTCCTCTTCACTTTTGCAGATTTTTTTTGGCATTTTTCCTGTCCACCAGCCAAGATGCCTGAGTTAAGCCTCTCATTATGTGCAGGGATACGATATAGCATTGGATTGCAACCTACCAGTCGTTAACACTAATCAAAATCCTTTTGCATTACTCGCTTTGGCACCTTTCTTCCTGCAGCCAAAGTCATGGCAGTTTGATGAAACCATATAGCAAACCCTATAATGGGGTGATGTCAAGTCAAAATGAATACACACATGCACATAGTGAGAAAACTATTATTTGCTCTGTATTTGGAGCATGGAAGATTAAATGTAAGTTAAGCAATGCAAGTGATGAACGTACTTATGTATACAAGCTTGTACCTTCAACCATATACTAGTAAACACATTTTGCCTTCGATTCGTATCAGAGCAGATTCTGAGGTGACGAAATGAGATTTGCCCTTTTCCTTCACATAACTTTTACTTAAATCTTTGCCAAAAAATTTAAAAAAAGGAAACAAAACAGCTTAAGTGTTAAGTAGTAAGAAATGAGAGAGTAGTGATATTTGAATTAGTTTGGATTTACTAGGATAAGCAGAGTTTAGCTGAAGAATGAACACATTGTAAAAGATGATGATGATGTCTATATTTACCACGGTTGTAAGTCTGATGCTATATATCCTGTGTATATGCAGGCACCTACTCTGATTCTTGGTAAAACATTGTGGGATGATGTAGAAGACGAGACTCTGAAGAGAGGAATGAAATTCGCAAATGGAACGAGCAGTCTCTCTCATTTGTGTTTGTCGTGAAGACAATAATAGTAAGTGATGTAGCAAATAGAAGGGAATGAAGGTTAGAAAGCGTTAATAAATTGCTGGGTGCTTCGTTTCATTTTGTTCCTCTAATTTTAAGCATAAACTTTTCCTTGTCCTACAGGCATGTTTAGTTTCTTGGTATATAGAGAGTCGACTTGAGTAATGAGTTGAGACGAAAAGAGGAGCGTGCCTCTGCAAAAACAACCTTAACAACCGCCGTGTGGTTCGATTTGCTTTCCTCTGTTTCACAATCAGTTGTAATTTGTACAGATTGCAAATTTTACTGCACTTTAAACATACCAAACCAAGCCTGATCATCATTCGATTGAGTCGTATAATAATAGAACGAACTCGTTTATTAAAAGTAAGATGCAATTTTTCAATGGTTCTAATCAAATAGGATGTCCCCTTCATTTATTTCTATGTCAATTTAATAGCCCCGGGAATGCGATCCCAAGAAGGTAATCGAAACGAAGCCAATCCAGTAAATGATTTAAGAGGGAATGTCTGTAGCGAAAATATTCGTTTCTTTTTCCTCACTGTGATTCACGATTTGCTTTTTATGATGATGTAGCTAGATACTTTGTTGGTACACAGTGCGAAGTGGAAGGCAAACATAGACAGTGAACTGACTGATGTGAATCAAAAATACCTTAGAGCAAAAACTGAGAGACGGAAGAGATTTCCTTTTCTTCCTCTTTGCTATTTGTATTTCTACTGCTAATGCTAATACGTAGAATACGTTTTCCTTATTCAAACTGATAGATCCACTGTGATCACAAACAGAATGCTGAGAGTAGTAAATGCTAAATGCACCCATTTCTTGTTCTCGTTTGAGCAAGATAAATTTACGATTTCCTTTCATTTCTTTTTGCTGCATTTTAATGTGCGTATTTAAAATTGGATCAGACATTCCTAAACAACATAAGCATAGCCTCAAAGTGCACAAAGTTTTACTTGCTAAATATAAAGAACGCATTTTTCTCCACCCCCACACCCAACGCCAGTAAACACACAAGAATTGTCACAAAAAACAACAACACACACGCAGATAAGCATCGCGCGATCAATTTTCTCAGGAATTCCTTTGTGCACGCTTATAAAGTAAGTGACATGAGATTAATGATTAGAAAAACACGCGAAATAAGAAACCATCAAAAAATGTATATATCAGTCTATCGAGGATTGAAGATTCAAACCCGTACAAATATAGCAGGCAAAACACCATGAAGTGCTTAGCATCCCTCAAAGGCAATAACTAAAAAGAGCTAGCTGGGTGACAAACATTTTGTTGGCTTCATTGTCACTGTCATTGCCAAGAAAGACGAAACCCTCATGAAAAGGCGAAGAAAAGGAAATCTCAAATGGATTGACTATATTTACCAGTAGTTTTTTGAAAGGATTTCCTTTAGCTGCATTGTAAAAGCCAAGGCGTAAAAATTCTGCCGAATCGTCTCTTTTGATTTTGACTAAATCTTTGTCTCTCTCTCTCTCTCAGTTTGACACAAAACTCCTAAACCGAAGAAAGTCCAATCCCATCGTAATTTTCTTTGAGTGTTGTGTAGCAGACTGAAGCAATGGGAAAGTTCGACATTCTCTCATCGAAGTGAGCCGTGTAGTGACTCAATGGTTTTCCCCGATCCAATTTGATCCAGTCTGCAGTCCAATCGGATAATGAAAGAAAAAGGAGGGTGTCACACAGAACAGAGCCAACGAAGCCCACCAAGTTCCTTCCATTACTCTATTACTTAGCCTGAGACGGGAATTCACACAAAAGTAAATCTGTCCAACCCTAATCGGACAGTGGACGAGAAAAGCTTCACTTTGACACTTATGCGATACGAACGCACCGACGACTAACTAAGAGCCTTTCTTCCTCTATTGTTCCTATTTGTAGTCAAAAATCACGAAGACCTTACATATAGAGTCCTTGGGAATATAAGAAAGTGATAGTACATATCCAAATTGAAGATGAGACAACTTATCCCTACTACAACAAGGTTACCCTAATACTATCTCTTTTGTATTTACTTAGTTGAACAATAAGTATGAAAGTATGTATGACATAAGCTTAAGGCTTAACCTCATTGTGTATATTTATGTAGAGGTACCTATGACTATAACCAACATAAACACATGGCTATGTTTATATAGGTAGCTCTACTGAAACTATTTCGGATAATACGCAGAGATTTTAGTGAAAGCAAGAGATTGAGAAGAAAAGACTAAAATGATTTACCCGAAAAGCGGATCCACACCAGCTGTGGCGGGTGTCATTCCGAAGACGACCTCCCAGCCGAGAATCTGCTAAGATGATTTTGTCGGCTACGTCATTGGAGAGTCCAGGAGAATTCCCTTTCCAAGATTCTTTACTCACAAGCTCAATACGACCAGAATTGACACGGATGAAAGGACACCCCTCCTCAGAGCTTGGCAGCGTCAATGATTTTTTCCTGGCCGGATGTTGCTGATGCTGAAGATATGGATGTGCACCATATTTCATGTCACCTTTCTCCAAAACGGGATGAACTTGTCTGCAAACAAAATCATACACATAAATTAATACAGATACTTTCATCCATCACACGCTTAGCGTTTTTTCCTTGTACAAAAACCTACAGCTTCTTTCTTCAAGAAGACTTAATTACATTATTATTATGTTCGTATATTACTTAACTGTAGCAAAAACCAGAGAAATTTATTGCACATGGCATAATAAGTAAGTAGTTGTCACCAATTAACATCAACTTTGTCTATCCGTCCGTATCCCACTCACCAACTCCAATTCATCCACATAATATTATTTCTTTTCTTCAGAATTACACTAACCCACTCCACTACCAGAACTACACACATCTATCAGTAATATACAGACACATTGCCTTATTCTGCAAACAATAAAAACATCTGTATACTTATGGCTTGACATCTGTAAATACAATACAATGAATTCATATCCACATCAAGTCCACAAAGCTATTACCATATTTCATTTCGTGTAGGTGCCTATTATAAGTAGTAAGTATTACAATTTACATTGTATTTTTTATTGGTAAGATCAGCTTTAGCTTTAAGTATGGCTGTTACAGATATGGAGATGTTAGTTGGACGAACTATGAACTAGCATAAGATTTTCTGCTGGTGCATTGCCAATAATATTTAACACCAGCACCAAACCAAACCCACCAAAATGCACCCCTATAGTATAATATACAACATTATATTCTCAATCTCTTTTATTTCATTCCATTTATTTCGATTATGATTATTTTATGTGTGTATTTCATTTCAACTCCTTGTTTAGTCATCAGAATTTCCTCTACCTGAGTCTCCCTTCCTTCTCTCAACGGCAGAAATCATTGCTAAGTAGCTGTAATAAGTGCACCTGCCTGCACACTGTTTCATCCGCTATCATCTCGCCAAATCCTCCTCCCCCGCTCGCTTACAGTTGTAAAACGCTCTCAATGAAAATGAAAATGTAATACATAAAATAAATATGTGAATGAGTAGAGAGAGAGAGAGAGAGAGAGCCAGAGGTAAGTCATGCTTTAGCTTTGTGTACATTTTACTACAACTCCAAAAACCCAAGCTTCCCAAATCCAATTCACATACAGAAATGTAATGCTGTATAAATACGTGGATTTTACTATTATGCACATTCAGAGGATACACAAACAAGACGAACCACTCCTTCACTGATTAACAAAACTGTAGAGAATTCTCTGCTGTTCTTCGTGTAGTGCATCCAAAAGTCGTAAAAGCCACGAGATGTAATAGGCTTTGGTTTTATTACTCTATCTACTCAATGAATAATTGTCCACCGGACTGTGTACATATATTTGTCTAGCTCTGTCTCTGTGCTTTTGAACATATTCCGCTTGCACACTGCAAATAGGTATCACATAATGTTATGCATACATCGTGCAGCAACAAAGAACAAACACATTTCTATAGCTTACGTAATAATTTGTGATATAACTATAAGGAATGATATAAAGGTGCAATTATATGAAAAGAGGGAAGATAGATCTAAAGTTATTCCTTCTGTTGTTAATCCAAAGTGTTTATCAAAGAGTGGGCGGTGGCCCATCCATTTCTCAACAAGGCATCTCCAGTGACACATCTCGACAGCCTCGAAATACGAAAGACATTAAAGCCTAAACACAACAACAACACACGGTCAAAGCTAATGGAAATTCTGACTTCATCGCCAGTGACACGACGAATTAAGTTTATCATCCTTTTACAGAATCAAAATCCTTTTCCCATATAAAATTCCTTATTTATAATTCCAATTCACATCAGGTTTGTCTTGTCTTTTTCCAACAGGATTTGCATTAAATTAGTTTCGCTGTCAAGGCCCATGTGAATGAGAGTGCACTTGTGTGAGTGTGTGACAACACGAGTACTAATAATATCGAGAATATACATAAAAACCGTGTTTACACGGTGCGTAGGTTAGGTAATAATAGTTTATCATTGCGTACATACACTTTGAATAAAACCAAAGAGATCTGACGATCTGACGCTGTTGTTGGTGTTTTCACACTGAGAGATAGAGCAATTGAACTAAATCAGCTCAACAAATCAAACAACCGCCACCGCACATTTAAGTTTAACATTGACATCGGACAACACCACAAAAGACTCGCTTGACAACAAACACATCCTCATTTGCCTGTCACACTGTAATCGCTTAAATAGTTTTGCCGGCCTACGTAACACAGCACATATAAATACGTGTCCATTTAATATTATGTTTCCAGTTTAGATTGCGAAGATAGCTATAATATTCAAAGTCATTGGTGAAGACTAACTAACGAAGACACATGGTTTTTGTGAGTAGGACTCAAATGGTGGATATATATGACCGAGAAATTCTGATTTATTGCTCACTTTTCCCTCTAAAATTACTTTTTGATGTCTTCCTACTCACTGATGTGTCATTCACTTTGAATTTATTAACACTATTTCATTTCTTAGTGCTATTTGCCTTGCCCTCTCTACTCGTAAGCTAAGTTAATGTCTTCCCACTTTTCCAAATCATTAAAAATAAGTGTTTCAGTATGCAATGTACTCTGCCTTTGCATATTAACATTTTATCTTGTTTTACTTGTATACAAAGTATTACATGTACATGTAGCTTAAGGAGATTGTTAAATTTACATTTATTTATATACAATACACTCGCATAAATTAATATTAATATATGTGGTATGTACTTATATGTGATAGGGTGATCACTGTGAAGCTTGTGATGACCGGATGAAGTGAAACGACGCATGACGACAGTGAGAATGCATTGTCTTTGATTTTGATAGCATCTGTCTGTCATCTCACTTGTCAGTTGATTACATTTGCATCACATCAGTCCAAGAAATCATAGCTCAATAACCCACACACCGCAAATAAATCGTAAAAATTTCTTTGCACTTCGCTCCTCGTATGTAATATATCCCGTGTGCAATTGGGTCGTCAGGGTTGGCATTAATTCGCCTCGGCTCTCAAATCTCGAACAATCACAATCAAAACCGGATCGTAGCTAAATGAGAAGACAAAGGGATGGCCAAGAAATAAAACTGACACTATAACTTTCCAAGATGACAAACGAACTTTCGATGGTCAAAACCAAACTTAATTTATAGGAATGGTCATCAATGCTTTTCTTTCAGGATATACGATGCATTACCAGGTATACTTCACTTACATATCGTAGGAAGCTTTAAAATAGTTAACAACTTTCCTTGGAGGTTTAACTATTGTCATGATGTGAAGTAAACCACGTTAGTATATCACATATATTATTTGGAACTACACAGGCAATACCCATACTTTGTGGATTGTAACAATTGCACTTGCAGTTCTGTAATTTCCACACACTTCTTCCTATATAGACCGTGATGTTGACAATGAAGTAAACGAGGCTGTAAAATAACGCTTACAGCAAAACTACCTCCATTTGGACAAACTATAAAAACACAAAGGCAGTATTGGAATCAGCAAACAAGAATTCAACTAAAGAATCTGCGGGCAAAGAAAGAATTCTCACACAATTCCTCAGGACCACTAAAATCCTGGAGATTAATGTAATGACAATGACAATGAGAATCTGTAGGATGTATAAAGTAGCACACAATAGTCATTCCTTCACACTGAGCTAGATATACAAACGGAAACAAAAAACACTATGTATTATATTTACAGGAAACAGACAGAGAGGAGGCAAACTGTTAAATTCCTAGGACAAAGTTACAGCTCACCGATTATCCATATTGTTAGGTAAAGTTGGATCTTTTATTTCGCCTGGAAGTGCGTAGACGTAATAATAAACGTCTAAGAATGAAGGTCTCCTCTGGCGTGACAATAAAATTGCAAGCCATGGAACGCAGCAGCTCACAACATACACTCACGCAAACACTGTGAATTTTGAGTGCTCAAATCAAGTGTGGCGAATCGGATCCATAATCGCACACCACACAGAGACAATGCTCTATAATAATACCTACTAATCGTATAACGTATATGTACCAACATTATGTAAAGACACATGCACACAATGACACAACATGCGAGCACAGTAAGCAAACTCGGTTTTTTTGTAAACCTGCTTTATTTGCTTTATTATACATTAAAAAGCTAAAGATTCGGTTTGTATAGCTGTGTTGTAGTATAGAAGTAAGGAATTTCAAGGACCTGCTTCTTTACTTGTATACCTAATACTTACTGCGTGAGTACATGGTGAGCAACAGTGATACTTGCCTACTTGTCTTTGCTTTTACAACATAAAGTTAAACATTAAAAGTTTAAGGTACACACTACAACATGTGTTTTATCTATGCACTTTTATTCGTTGTTGTCTTTGTGTGTGGAGGGAGATACATCTTGATTTTCAGTTGGAGAAGGTAGTGCCTATATAATATTATAATAAGCATAAGACACAGATGCAGCATATAAAAACGACAAACAGGGCAAAAAATAGCAAAAACGCAGCTCAGATTGAATTCGTCGAGTGTTGAGCGGAAACAATGTTCTCACATCTCATCTCACATTTTCGTCTCGTCATTGCATGTAGCTCATAGAAGTAGCAGTACAGTACAAGTGCTTTTCTCTTTCTATTACAAATACAGCAGATCATCACACCAGAACAAGTCCTGGCCATAAAATCATATTCCCAGTCAAGATTCTTATCACCTTAACTTAACATTGACATTAAGGGACTCTGAAATGATGTGATGGGATCCTAAACATGTATAAAGGGTTGCAACTTTGGTTTTATGTGTGTTTCACTTGGAACATACATGGAAAAGGTTCGTTTCGTTGTGGTGGTGGTGATGCCGGACTGGGAAATATCGAGTGGAATGAATTTCAACGACAAGACACACATCGCAACGCATCTGAGAACGACTTTTTTCTTGCACGTGCAACAGAAAAACAGCAATTCGAATACGAATGAGGAATATTATACAGACAACGTGTAACTGTGCGTACATACACTTTCATCTACATATGTACAAACGTCAAGGCAAGAGAATAAAAACCTCTTTAGCAACTGTCACAAACTCCTCTTTCTTTTTGTACTTAACGAGCCGGAAGATCAGTAGTGAAGATGGAAAATGAAAAGCAGTTTTTTCAAAACATGTGAAACACGAAATTAGTACAGAGAAAGAAACAGTACAAACCAGAGTACTTATATCCATGTATTATCCATAGAAATTTTACTTGTACGTATTCCAAAGGAGCGAATTTATTTGATCATGACAAAATTTTAATTTGTCATTCTTTCTGCATTTTTACACGCAAGGTAAATTATGCTGATCAAAGACCTACTCGTTTAGTATTTTTGTTTGAGTAAGCAAACACGGATAGATTCTTTAATCTACGAGAACCATGCATCCCTGGAAAACTTTTGATTTTCCACGCGTGACGCGTAGTAAGAAGATTGCATCATACAGATATAAAGTGAGTTCTGCCCAAGTGGAAAAGACGTGATAAGATTAAACAGAAAACATCAAGAGTTCATCAATTCCATTTCATAAAATAAAATGATAAACCAAATTAGGCAGAGACAAGAAGAGAGAACACAAGAACGTAAAACGACTATAAATAAAATATAAATGTCACTTCAGCATTTCCAGAAAATGGATTTACATTTACGGTTGAAATGAGCACGCACGATACGAGAGAAGCAGTTGAGGTCTGTTTCCAAGTGCTCTGGTGGAATTCTAGCAATTCTCTGGTATTTCTCCAGTAGAATTGTCGTCGTATTCCTTCTGTGCAAAGCAAACGGTTCGAATAAATCAAATCGTTTAGTCTTAAAGAAGATGGAGAGGTGAGCAGAGCAGTGATGGCGGAATGCAGATTATATGTAGTGAAGCGAATGAGACTTGAGTCGCGTCTTCCAGAGGAAGATACGAGAGAGGAAAACACTTAAAACGATTCTAAAAGCCACATAAAACGCTCCAACAACACAACTGTAACAATGAATGTTGTTTTGTGTCGTAAGGTTTGAGATGAGAGCGAGTTGAGACTCTCATCATCAAATATAAAGCAGAAACACGAGAAGTAGAAGACCCACACTTACATAGCTACCTACACCTTCCTTGGTGTTTGCAATCGTTTTCCCTTGACTTCACTCACTCTTCCCTGTTTGCTGAATTGAACTCTGACTTAAGTTGAGGTTACGACGGTTTCGCTCTGCTATATATACAAGAAGAGATACGATGACGATGACATTCTAATCCCAGGAGAGAAGGTAACTACACACGTGCATATCTTCAATAATATATAAAGACACACTCCATACACAACTCCTTAGGACAGATTCACACTAAACTAAACCATAATACCAGCCAACTGCTTCTCAGAATCCTGAAGTCTATAATAGGCATAACAATACCAACCAACTACAAGAAATTGTCCAACTGTATAAGGGAAATACACGCGTGACATTCTTCTCCGAAATTAGTTCATGACGTGTAATGATGATCTTGTAATTTGATTATTCAAAAGTTTTATAGTATCCCACAACTTTCAACCTTAAATGAAGAAACCATAGTATTTTGTGATTTTAATGAGAAATTCCATGCTAATCACTAATTACATAATAAGTATATAGTTGAACAGACTACTTAAACCTCTGATATGGTTAAAAAATAATTAATTTTACACATAATAAGTAGTTAAGGGTGGGTTGAAATCGTGGGGATCATGTTCCTTAGTAACACTTGGTTACGTACTCAAAGCCAAGGGGAATTTCAACG
>JABASD010001145.1:0-46737 GCA_019776165.1 Pogonognathellus flavescens | reverse complement strand
ATTGCAGTTGTTATTATTGCAATGAAAATACTATGACGGCCGTCGTCGGGATGACGGCCGTCATCGGGTTACCGCTAGTTGAATTATATTGATATAACTGTGCAAGGGCGTACCCAGGATTTCTATTTGGTGGGGGCACACAATAATATAATATATTATGTAACTACTATGTTGATGTTAAATTGCATGAAGGACGAAATTAGCATTATGAATCGAAATTCATGATGCGAGTTAAATTTAATAAGTGAATTAAATATCAGTATTTATTGATGAAATATTGATTCATATATTATTTAGATTTGGAATGGACAAACAAGTTACAGATAAAGCAAAAACTTATCACTTTTAAGTGAATGAATTTTTACGAAGACTCTGAGTTAAGAAATTGTAATAATACAACCATATATGTTAATATTGCAGCAATTATTGACATTACCATTGCCCTGTTTACATTAAAGAAATCGTGTTGTATCCTCAGAATGTTGCTTGAAGATCTTAAAGAAAGAAGTAGCACCTAAAATAATATAAAAATATTGACAATTGCCATTTTGACATATTTGCCAATCATTCATCATGTTGTATAAACTTAATTTGTATGCAATTTTTTAAGTAATTGAAATTTAAAAAACTAACCTTGTAACTCAAATCGCAATTTAGATTGTAGCCGGACCAATTCTGTAACTGGGAAATGAACTTATGGCCATTTCTAGTCATTTTATCGCATTTATTGCAAAATAACAAGAAATTCTGAGTTAGTAAACAAAGGTAGATAACTGAGGGCGTTAATTCAATCCATGGCCTTTGTAAAATCACAAGTTTAATTAAATAAAATATGTAGCCAACAGACGTTGTCAGTGTAAAAACTGCTTCCGTCAAAATGTCTATGTAAAAATGAATAATGAATTTTTGAATTAAAATTTCCAAATTGTCAAATAATGAGAGAACAGTCTCAAATCTCGCATTCGCATCAGTTATTGAGTTTTTATTTATTTCAGTTTCCTTCAGTTTGTCACTCAAAATGGAGAAACTACTTGAAAAATGCACAATAAAGAATTGCATCCAAGTGGTGTTTCCTAAATGTAGCAAAGGCATTAAATCTACAAACAAATCGTTCACCCCATTTGGACCAGTACTACCACTGCCATAAATACTATTAATCACAGAAAGAATCGACTGAAATATAATAGCTGCCAAATTTAAGAAATAGTATATTTTGAAGTGGTGACAACTCACAGTTGAAGAATCAATTTCGGAAAGGCAAGAAGATGACCAAGACAATTTTATTTTCATAAGTGTACAAAATCGTACAAACTCTTCCCAGAATTTTAATATTTTCATACGTGGAAATCTCCAGATTACATAAAATCGTATGCTTGATGTACAAATGATGAACATATAAGCCCAACCCACTACAACGGCACCTAAAGAATCAGTATTAAACCACAATCCAAATAGATTTCGTGTTACAGTTATTTTGACAATTGTGTATATGCTCATTACGGACATCACGAACATAAATAAAATCTGAGGAGAAAAGTATTTCAAAACTAAATGCAACTTATTATTCGTGGTTTGAATTGAACATGGGAAATATCCTGTGAGTAAAACTGAACGAATCGCCCATTTAGCTCTCTTAAGTAACCAATCTTCAGTTTTTTGTCGTGTCAATGTATCCTTTTCTTTTTCATCCTTTGTTTTAATTAAATTGGGTTCCATGACTCAGGGTGTAAAGGTATAACCAAATCGTGTACCTATATAAGTGTAAAATATTATGTAATTTTTATATATAATTGAATTTTATGTCTGATGGATGCGTAAGTGACAGTGAGCAGAGCAGCGAGCAGAGCAAAATTAAGTCTGACTGACTTAATTTTGTCATTTTAAATACATATTTTATTAGTAATGATTAGGTGGGACTGATTTTATTGGTTCAACATTTATATTTCATTCATTTAATTACCTAAACTATCTAAATGTATCTATTATGACAAGGGCGTACCGAGGGGGGGGAGCACATGGAGCACATGTCGGCCGCAAATAACCCACTTTTTGGCGGGTCGGTAGTGCCCTCCCCCCAAATGCCACTCCCCCCAAACAGAAATCCTGGGTGCGCCCTTGTTTGATCAGTTGGATTCAATAATATATTGATCAATTATTACGATTATTGACTTAAATTATAAATTATAAAATATGTATGTACACTTATATAATAACAATGATTAATAAAAATTTTGTTAACTTAAGTGTAAGCATAAAAAATTTGCCAGAACCAATTACTTACATCACAACAAATAGTAGGTACTTTATGGAATTAAATTAACTAGTAATTAACAAAAATTCGGCTAAAATGAACCAAAAACAAATTAAATTCACGCGTAGCTCCAAAAATTTTACTACTTTTTGTTATTTTGGAGCAAAATTTTATACTTTTGGCTTGTGTTTTGAAAATTTCAAAAATATCTAGTGTAAGTTCACCTATTCTGGGGGGTGCACGTGCACCCTGTGCATCCCTCGGCTACGCCCTTGCAGCTAAATAATACTGCTAAATAATAAATTTATTTTAATCGCATCCATAATATTTCGGTTAGCTCTGCCTGACAAATGACAATAATACTAAATCCTAAATACGCCCTTGAAACTCAAGAAAATAAAATCCATAAAATAAAATGAAAATATAAACACTAAAAGCACAGTAAAAAACTTTTGTTGGTGAAATTAATTTAAATTAATTAAATTCAGGTAAGTTAATTAATTTCTTCAGTTCAGTGGAAATTGTAGAAAATAAAATATCCTTTCTTGTTCTCAAAGAAAATTTGAGAAATTCATGACATGAATTTTGTGAAGGTACCAAAACCAAATTTTTACAAAAGAAAGAAAACAAAATGTGCGTTTTTTTCAGAAAGCAAAATCAAAATAATTTTAAGAATTTACAAGGGTTGTATTATTTCAAAAATAATTAATAATTAATAATTGCTACTCACATTATCTTTAAAAAAAATCATTTATTTGTATCTCACCCTGTATATTATTGCTTGGTAGAGGCAGAGCTTGAATTGATTGAGAATGAGCTGAGCGTAAGCAGAAAGCAGCCGGATACCCGGCTACCGCTTTTACTCAAATTTAATGTATTTTAACGTGAATACAAGTTAATTTAGCAGCTGTAATATTATTTGTTAGTTTTCAATTATCGTCTTTTGATTTCATTGTTATTTGTTGCTGGCTGCTGCTACTGATAACATTAAATTATTGTTTTCTTATGGTTCAAGGGTTTGTTATTTGGTGTGTACATTGCACAAAACATTGTCATCATGCTGTACATGGAAGATTACTTGGAGAGTAAGTTGAAAATTGACATTTTTATCTCAAACCTGCGTTGTTTACATTTTTCTCGTTATCTCATGTCTCAGCTGCTTTTACTAGTTATAAAAGTCTATCTTAATTGTAAGCTAATGTAACGTTCGTAAAGTATGCAATCTAATTATTATTATCATCTGTCATCTGTGAAATGAATTTGTTGAATGTTGATGTAATTTTCATAATATCTCTTAATTATGGCCCATTACTTATGGGTTAGCAAAGTGAGCATGTTTTTTTTGGTATGTCAATATTGACTAAGCTTTGTTTTGAATGGAAACTTCACATTAGTAATAACTTGAATTTTAAATAGGATTTTTCTGATTATTTTACAGTGATAGAGCATCTTCCACAGGATTTGAAGGACCGTTTTACTGAAATTCGCGAATTAGATCTTCAAGTTCAAAGTAATAATGTCTCTTACAGAGATTTTATAAGTTTCCTTATGGTAATTATGAAAATGTAATTAAAAATTCACTTTCCGGTGTACCTTTATTAGATACTACTGAAAAGCTGGACGACCGGGTTAAAGCTTTTTTCAGCAATGCTAAGAAGATGCGAGTTTCAGAAAGGGACACTGAATATGAAAATATCCGAAATGAGTATTACAAAGTTCTTGAAGATGCAGGTATAATTTTCTATTGTTTATTTCATTTTTTTGTATGCTTCATTGTTTATTTTTCTATAAGTGATCTTAATGATTTCAGATGAAAAAGTGCACCAATCAAATCAACTTTACGATTTGGTTGACCGCTATCTACGACGTCTCGACCAGGAACTCCATAAATTCAAGATGGAATTAGAAGCAGACAATGCAGGAATCACTGAAGTTTTGGAAAAGCGTAATAACATTCTTCAGTTTATTTTTTTTAGTTTTACAAAAATATAGAAAATCATAATGATAGTAAGTGACAAATTTGTTCTGTAGGATCTTTGGCATTAGATGAACCTCCACCACAGCCTAAGTTGAAACAGAAGGATCGAGAACGAGGTAATGGGCATCCAAGTAGCCAGAAAGAAAATCGACTGATCACTGCAGGAGTTCAAGTGAAATCTGAAAAGAAGGGGGAGAGAAAAGTGTCTGTGGAGAAAACTCCTGTTAGTAACGCCGCACAAATAGCTGGTTCATCTTCTACTCCAGTGCTTTCGTACAATATAGGTCACACTGTGCCAGGTGGACACGCTCTCGTCGCTGCCGCTTCTCAGGCAATTGCTGCTACTCAGCAGGTTAATTAAACTCAGGAAATGCGTGTTTAAAATTACATTTATAGTATTTGAAATACAACCATGCAAAATATTAGTATAGTCATTTCGGTATATACACGTAATACAAATTGAATGCTAAACTTTTTATTTTATTTTACTGTTTGAAAAACTTTAAGCTGCAACAAGGCCGTCGTACAGCAGGACTTAATAAATCAACATACTTCGATGGAATAAATTCATCTGTAATTCCTGCAGAATTAAACTTTTTAAATAATGCGGAATTTCATCAGGCAGCACAACAGGCTCTTGCAGCCACAACTGGAACATCTGCTAGTACAGTGGATCAAAAGAGAAATAAACGGTAAGGACGCAAAGAGATTAATATTATATTGTTTTTGGTCAATGCTAACAGTTGGATTAAATATTAAAAATCCACAATGTATTTGAATTTGTGTTTCAGCAAATCGCTTTATTCTCAAAATCAAGAAGTTACTCCACCACCACAGGATGAAGTAATTGAGGAAGCCACAATCGAGGATGCTCCTGAAACACCCGAATGGAATAGTGATCCTAGTGAACCGCGCTATTGCATTTGTAATCAAGTCAGCTATGGCGATATGGTGGCTTGCGATAATGCAAATGTATGTCCATATTTCTCAAAATCTCACAAACGCTTAATGTAAACGGAAGACTGATGCATAATTAATTTTATAACTGTAGAATACTTTAGTCAATGGTTGCTTTTTAGCTTCTACGTAAGACTACAATTAATTCAAATACCGAGATTATTAATTTAAGTAGTTAGTATTGTGTTGTTATGTACGAATAATTTTTTAGGAAAAATTAATTGTTATATTGTTGAATTGATTTTGAATGAAATTGCTATTCTTAACAATGTTCTTTAAACACTGCTGTTGGAGCTGTTTACTATTTATTTTTGCTTTTTTATTGCTTTCAAGTCCTCATCCTCAGCTAAAGTGCACAAATAGGTTTATTTTTGTGAACAGTTATTTTGTGATATCAACCAGACGTGTTGCGAATTGCAAACTTAGTCGATGCTAGTTTTGAACAGTACCTGTGTATTTATTTATGTACATTTATTAGAATTAATGCTGCTGCAGTTAGGTAAACTCGGTTTTGTTTGCATCGTTTTATCAAAACATTATTTACAATTGATGTACTTTTATGTAGTTAAAACACAACGTGCTTACAATTAGATATCTAGCCTGGTTTCTTTACTTGTATTTTCAAATTAGTTAGCTTGACTCACTGCTTAGCTTAAATACACCGGTCTACGTAGACGCTCCTGGTTTAACAATAAATATTATAACTTTTGTTTCTTAAGTATGGAGTTTTATTTCAATGGATTTTTATCTCACCAGTGTCCTATCGAATGGTTTCACTATCCATGTGTGGGGATTGTTTCAACACCAAAGGGCAAGTGGTACTGTAGTAGTTGCTCTGCGACGGTTAAGCGAAGAGGAAGACGTTAATTTCCATTGTACTGAGGTGTCAAGTGAATGATGCAAAGTCGGACAAATCTCAATCAAGGTGGTCTTCAGCAACAAGTTCTCCAATCATTCATATTGTATGTATTGTAGATTATCTAAGTAATAATCGCCGATAACCAGCCCTTCTTACAAAATTTTGTAGCGTTCACTAGCTACAATTATGTGGAATCTCACTCGTAACAATTTTATTGTTGTATTAATTAGGTTATGATTTTTAACTTTCCAAAATCAAAGATGTGTGAAAAGGCATCATAGCAATATTATAACAGTAACAGTACCTTGCTTTTCCATATCTCTTTTTATTGTAATTTAACAATTTTTTATTTTATGTACTTTTAAATTTTAAATACCCATTTCTTAATTTGTGTTACTATTTTAAATCATGTCATGTTTCTATCAAAGTAAATTGTGTTGTGTATGTAAATATGAAAATAGGCCTTAAACCATAGGCTTTATGACTTCCAGAAGTAATGCTTATAATATTATTATGATAGATTTTACATTAAGTATTCATTTGTACTATGAACTACAGTTCGGAAAACCTATAGTCTATACAGTGCAGTACAGAGATTGTTAAAGAATTTTAAAGATTTGAAATTCGAACACATTTCGTGTTAAAATGTTAACTTCCCAGTGTTCCAATTAATGTCGAGGAGATGGCAATTTTTATAACCCTAGCCTGCAATATGCGAATTACGAACGATAGTGAATTAAGATCATGGGAATTGTAAATAAGTTTTACTTTCGCGAAATTATTTTTAATTACGATAATTACGGATTCTCATTGTTTTTCCAGTGTTTTTAAATATCGGAGAATAAAGTTAATTTTTTCTGAATAATATTTCAGTTGTAAACGATAAGTTCATTGTTCACCTCACCACTCGGTATCATACATTGAATTTCATAGACAACGCATACAGATACAACAATATTTCTAAGCTTTTAATTGCGTCATGGCCTTCATAACTTACAACATCTGTAAGATGCATGCAATATACTAAACTCAATAGAATTAGAAGAATAAAAATATTTCCTTTAGTATGCAGGAAACAACTATTGTTCCTACACTTAATTTGTTTAAGTTGAAATGCTATGCACACAAGGGCGTATTTAGAGGGGAAAAGCCCTTTTATGTGTTTGAAGAATACTTCAAACAATTTTGTAATGTTAACAAGGTAGATGATATAGGCTGAATGAATGGATCTCTAGAGGAACAATTGAAGATTTTAGGAAGAGATTCGTGCAGTTTGGATAAATGGAACCGTTCTGTGTACAATCCGACCGAAGCTTAGTGAATATGTTAAATTAATTTATTCTCATATGATCAAAAATAAGCCTTAAACATTTCATGTCTATTACTGTGTTAATTTGGCAAACTTCTTTTACTGCTGCTGGCATGATTAGTGATTACGTTTATGAATTAATGTATCTATGCAACACACACAGATAGTTTAGCTTACAGTAGTGTGGTCACGTTATAATATAGGTTAGGAAGAGACACAGGGTTCATATTTATTGAGTCAAAATCGTTCAATTCGGTCCAGTAATTTAAATTATAGTTTTCAGGAGACAATGTTGCTCTGTAAGGCTTACCATAGTCTCTTTTGCACATTAGCATCTCTTTCATCAGTTACGAAAAATTCTAGTAGCAAATTCTTTCACCCTATTCTTCAGAAAAATTGTCATTGTAAGTGACTTTACCTTATAAGTACAGAAATTTCTCATCAAGATACTTAATTCAGTCATTCATTCATTAGTAATTGCTGTGTAATATGGTAAACGTTGTTTTAAGGTGCTAGAATTTCTCAATCAAATAATCTCCATATTATGTCCTCATTGATGTTACCTTCGCAAGGAAAAGATAAGGCTGAAAAATCTGAATTTAATAAAATACCTGAAGATTTGAACGTAATTAAGGATCTGCAAACAATTATACTAGAACAGAAAAAGTTCGGAGTCTCAGCAGGTAAGCGTGTAGAGAATATCTTTCTTATGAATTTTATAATTACCTGATAATAACTTTATTTAGCTCAGGACTAATTTATATTGTGTCATATTTTTTGGAGGTAGTAGGTGAAAAAATTGAAAGATGTGGCCCACCTTTGATTAAATATGACCTGAAAGGTGAAGAGCAAACTCCTCTTCTTCTTGTGGAAAATAATTTCACAGATTACATCTGGACAATTAAAATATATAAAATCGGAGACGAAACAAAAGACGAGCCTTTAGCAATTATGCAATTAGAAAGATTAAAGAAAGAATGTTACAAATTCCAAGATTTGAATAACCTAACTTAATAATTTTTATTGAAATATTCATTTTTACCCTTGTTGGATTTTAACAGTAATTTTCTAAAGTTGCATGAAGATCAACTGATTTGATTCTCATTTTTAGATGATGTCGGTACATAGCCCACCTAACAATTTGATTTCGACTGTCACGAAGATTTCTGGGTTCCAGCCGACTTATATTATCCGAGATGAGAATAAACTAATAGTTGCTTTAATGCTTGTGAGCGCGGATGTAGTTTATTTCAACACGGGCATAGTATGGCAATTGTGCATTAAAATTTTTACAATTTATATTACATTATAAAATCTCAAGGGCGTATCTATATAGGACATTACGGGTACGTGCCCCTCCCCCAGATATTCGGGAAAAATGGTTATCTTATTTGACACGAAAACCTGTAAATCAGCCATTTTGTGCCTTCCCAGAAGGCCGGTACTCCTACCAGATGCTAGATACGCCACTGTAAGAGCTTTGTATTGTACTCACAATCAGTAATTTTGAATGATTTTATTTTCAAAGCTCGTGTCAGCGGATGGAAGTGAACGTGTGGGGAAAGTCGAACGAAATAAAGGGACCACATTTAAGGATCAGATTAATTTAAAAGTGCATTTTACAAGAGATCTAAAGACAGGAATCAAGTTGGCTTTGGTCGGTACTGTAATTGGCGTTGTAAGTGTATGCAAAAATCATGAAAAACGTGTAGTAGGTATTCTAGGTATCTAAACAAATTATTTCAATATTATTTGTTATTTAAAAGATGGGAAGAAGGAGCGTGATAAGATGAGGTCTCGGATAAGAATTCAGGCTTTATCTAAAGTCTAAACTGAAATCTTTTGCAGCGATATGCGATATGAAAATAAGAAAACTTCAAGTCAAGAATAATTTGCTAGAACAATAATATTTTATTCTCTGTGTAAATATGATTGTCTATAATAATAAACTGTCCTTACATCTCTAATAAAATTCAAAAGGAAACATTAACAGCAACAACAACAGATTTGGTTTGAAAAAGAATTATACTTGAAACAATACAAACTGGACACACTTAATGATACCAGTAGACAACATTACAATTCCAAAACGTTCGTTACGTAAGCTACTTAAAATATTATTTTATATTGTGTACTTGTTACTTAATGTGATAACTACTTCTTTGACTCTTGTACACAAGTAAGCAGTTTGTTTATTGTCGATAATAACGATAATGTTACAATATAATAAGTTAATCTCCTGAAAAGTGAACTGGAAGCACAAATGAATGTCGATAAGCCTTTTAGCATCTATTTATATACTTTGTGTTTTCGGATGTAGACTGTTTAGCATAATAAGTAGTCGTATTTCATGGTATGGTGATTCATTGACACAACACATATAAATACATCAATATAATCTCTATAATATAATATAATGGTTACTTTTTAACTATCCTAAATCCTAACTGAAGCAAATGATGTTTTGGATCATTCATAATATAATATTTATCTAACAAACTTACACTATGCATATATTTTGTATTATTTCTATTTCTGCATTCATGTACTAAAATGCAGTTTTTATTTAACATACCTATTATAATTAATCATAATTAATTGTAAGTAGTTTGTTTGTAATCAACCTTTCTTTATAACAGAACACGAATATAACTATTAACTTAAAACTGCGCCTCACTACAATTTACAACTGAGCCTGGGATCCTCTCCATGACATTTGTCCCATTGAATAACCAGTTGAGCCATAGAAGTCCGACTGAGTTCCTCCTGGACCAGGAGAACCTCCCTGTAAAGACATAACGAAAGTTCCGGTTAAACTCTAACCCTAAAATGCTTCAAATTGAGAATATAAAATTTCAAAGAATAAACTAATTCTAACCTGTAGAAAGTGATGAAGTTCTTCTTGTGTATCAAAAATCATTACACTGAAAGGTGAGCCAGGTACATGTTCTCCAGCCCATCGAACCTCCACTCTGTAGTCTCCTGGCTCCGTTGGATCAAACTTGCACAAAATTGTACGATCTTTCTGACTTTCTCTTTGCATTTCGACTCGGAATGCCCCTGAAAATTTTTAATTATTATATTAAAACAATATTAAAGCATGTACACTTTTTTAATTGATTAGTTTGCAAAGTTTTAAGTTGGATAATGTTACCTTTAGGTCCTCTGACTCGAACTGTCAATTGACCGGCTCCGGCTCCTCGCGTGTCACAAATAAATCTTGATTGGAAAGTTGCTAATACTCCATGTTCGATTCCAGGTCCATAAACTCTAACACGAGAAGCATCTGGTAGTCCAACTACTTTTAGATTAAACGGACTACCCGGAACATGATCTCCCGAGTATCTGATACTCAAAGCGTGTTTGCCAGGCTCTTGTGGACGAATATTCAGGGTAAACGTTCCGTCTCCATGATCATATAATTCACAATAAGCAGTTTTTCTTGGACCCATACATTGAGCAGTGAGTTCTCCAGGCCCAGCTCGTCTTGTATCGATAAAACTTCTGATATCTTTACCAACTGTTCCCACTCGAAGACCGTCTCCTGTACAAATGACTTTAGTTGAATCTCCTATCGCTCCAACTTGAACGGTCATCGGACAACCTGGCACTGATCTGAATTTATACCAGAAAATAGTTCATTTAGCATCGTTGAGCATTAATTATAAACGGATTTTTGAATGATTTGAAAATTGCACACGTTTGTACGTACTTTCCACCCCATGTTACATTTAATTCATAATTTCCTGGAACTCTGGGAACATAAACGGCTTTATAAACTCCACCTCCCACAGGCTGAACAGTTACTGGGACATCGACATCAGAACTATGCAATGAAACTTGAGCAGGACCTAAACCAGCTTGCGAAGCATCTACGGTAAAATAAGCTTCTTCTCCGCAACGAGCCGAAACTAATCCAGCTCCGCTTAAAATAACTGGGCCATCATATTCTCTGTAATTATTTAAAAGGGACAGATGTGATATAATGTACGTTTGTGGTGTTCTGGTGCCCATGTGATGGTACATGAAATTGAATTTTAATGTGCTATGAAATTACCCAGCAGGGACTGAATGGACATAGATTCTTTTCGGGGCTCCCTCGATGTCAAAATGCCCCCATTTAAGAATTAGTCTGTATTCTCCAGCTTTTATTGGAGTCAAAGCTAATTTAGATCTACTGGCCACTGCTGCCTCTACTTTACAGAAGTCTTCCAAATTGCTGACATCTGTGCCGCCTAATGGTTCAACCTTTGCTTCCAAGACACCCGGTCCTGCATCAACTGTGTTGAAAGCGATTTTTCTTTCCTCGCCCAAGGCCAATTGAATAATTTGATCTGTCATTTTAAAAATTGTACCATAATATATCAGTTAGGTTTTTCTGCTTCAAATGAATTGAAGTAATCATTTAAGTTTTTACTTTCGATGACAGTTGTAGTGTAAATCATAATGCTTACCATTTTCGCTATCTGTTTCATTACAATGAGCATCCCATCCACCAATAACTCTCAATTTCGATCCATCAACCACTCTTGGATGAAATGGGGACCCTGGAATGTCAATACCAGCCCAAGTAACTCGGACATCAAAAACTCCGATTTCTGTTGGGACGTATGTTGCTTGGAAATGTCCCGAGTCTTTGTCTCCAGAAGCAACTCGTTTTACTTCACATTTGGCAACTGAGTCTGGTCCTTCAACAACAATAGATGGAGAACCAGGAAGCCCTGGTCCAAAGATTTGGAAAATTGCTGGGATCCCTACATGAGCAAAATTTAATCCCGTTCCGTCTGCTTTAGCCGCACCTGCCTCTTCGGCTTGGATAACAAGTGGACAGCCAGGTACTGGTTCTCCTCCGTAATTCAACATTATCTTATACTTTCCAGGGCGTCGTGGAGTGAATTTTAAAACATTGTCCCCATGTCTTTCGTCGTTGTATGGAAACAATGGTTTGGGAAGACCTTCTGGTCCCGTTACATCCGATTCCAACAATGCATTTCCGGCTTGGCTTAAATCAACTGCAAACAAACAATTGTAAATAATTAGAAAACGTCAACTAGTAATTGTATCCATTTATAAAATGTAATATCATTTTTCTAACCTGGTAGAATTATAGACTGCCCAACAGTTAGAGCCGTCGGGATAGACCCAATTAGAACTTTCTGCGGGTCAAAAACATGGCACATGAATGGGGAGCCCTTGACCATTTTACTTCGGTGATACACTGCTACTTCATGTGATCCAGGCACACTTGGCGTAAACTCAGCTCTCAGATTTCCATCTCTTTGTTGATAACATCTCACAGGAACCGCGACTCCCCCAGGACCACTTACAACTACATCGAAATCTCGACCGGACGATCCTGTTTGGACATTTGACATTTCTATTTTTAGTTTTTCACTTTATTTCTTTTTAGCTTGATATTTCGAAAAATTATTTAAGATTAAATGAATTTTATACCCTTTGTTAAGATAGTAAATCCAGCCGATCTTGATGATCTAGCAAGGTATAACCCTGAACCTGTAGCAACTGTATCTTTAGCATGGATCCCACTATCTGCGACGATTAAGTCAAATGGACAGCCTTTGGCATTGAATCCATGACACAAGACATGAACTCTGTGAGTAAGAGGAAGCTGTGGTCGAAAGTTAACAATGAAAATTCCGTTGCCCATATTTCTTTTCGTGCATCGAACGTCTCCAAGTCCTGCTTTCACTTTTATGTCCACAATATCGTCTACCTCGGGATCCAATCCAGACCGGGAGATGTCAACTACAGAGAGTGATCGTTAAAACGCTATTAAATACTTCAAGGAACTCACTTTGTTAGATTCACATTTGTTTGTCATGTTCATGAAAATGACAAAATTTGGGAAGCACAGATATTTTAAATAATTGTTATTCCAACCTTTAAATGTGAAATCTTGTCCAAGTACAGCTGTCTCAGTTTTATCTCTAATTCGAACCAATAAAGGATCAAAAACTTTTGCTTTGAGCGGTTGTGGAAGAATCAGAGCCTTAGAACCCTCGATAATAGAAATATCATAAGTTCCAACACGATCGGGGGTGAATTCAGCCCTCAAATATCCCGACGGTAACGTTCTTGTTCTTACTCTTATGGTGCTAGTTCCATCAGGAGCTACACAAATAAAATAGATAACTCTTAATGTACATACAAAAACGCTAACTACATACTCCTTCCTGTCATTAATTAACACATTAAGCTAACCTTGTACAGAAACATCCGGAATTTCAGGTCCTCTTTTTTCCAAATCAATAAAAGCAGTAGTTCCAGCAATGACGGCATCCAAGCCAGAAGAAATGATCCCTTGTTGAAGAAGTGAACTATCGCTAATGCTTTCTAATTCTAAGCCGGAAGTTCCGTTGATAGTGGAGTAAGACTCTTCTATGGCACATTCGAAAGGACTTCCGGGAACATCCACATCGTTAAAGGTGATGTTCACAAAATGAACAGTTGTCTCTTGAGGAATAAACGTTACATCATACAGTCCTCGACTTCTTGCCGTCACTTCTGCTCTCAAAGATTGTTTTCCTGTTGTAACGACTAATTCTAAAGTTCCTTCTCCAGCTTGAGAAGCATCAACTGTGAAAGTAATTGCTTCTCCCACCCGGCCATCCTTTAAGCCGGTTATTCGTACTTTTGACACATTATAAACATTACAGTTGAATGGACTTCCAGGCACCGGCTCTCCGTCCAATGCAATAGATATAGAATGCGGACCTGAGAATGAAAAAAATTATATAACAATACCGAACAATTAAACCATCCGTAAAATAGTAATCGCTATAAAGTATCAGAATAATTTAACGACAGTCTTACCAACTTCTATTGGAGTGAAACCAGCTTGCAACTTTTCAGGTAAAGATCCCGTCATATTAATAGGCAAGTGAGAGCCCGAAGGTGTAAGAACAAGCACACTGCATTGTGAAACCTCCGCTCCTAGTTCAAAATATTCAAAACTTATTTTAGACTCCATTAAGGTAAGTTTGGCAGATGTAGAGTAGTAATCCGTACTTGATGTTTTATTTTAAGTTCTCACCTTGTGGGTCAATAGATATTGATGCTGGTTGATTGACTGCGGCAGCCTTTAGAGCAGCTCCACTTACAGAAACTTGGCTGGTGTCTGTCACTTTACAAGTAAACGGAGAATTCGGGACAGACTCTCCATTAAACCTAACCGATAGTGTATGTGGTGCGGCTTCATGTGGTCTAAAGTTAACTCTGAATTTTGCATTTCCTTCCGCTTGGACATAATTTGGAACATTTCTTCCACCAACAGAAACAATGATTTCCAAGTTTCCAGCACCTGCTTGGCTAGCATCAACTACAGTCAAAAATAAACAATTGCGACACATAAATATTTTACTTCATTACAATGTAGGTTCTTCGGCTTTTTTGTATAAGTAAAACTTATTGAGAATGAATCATACTCGAAAAGTAGACCGGTTTGCCCCGAATGCCAGGTGTGATGTCAGCTACCTTTACTTTACTTGCGTCGTAAGCCTTTACCAAAAATGGACTTCCTGGGACGGCTTGCCCTCCCACTGACACCTCCACAGTGTGATCGCCTATAAACCAACAGCATAGAGTCATTACATAAACTGAACTGAAAACTCAACACTACATTAACAAAAGCATTTGACAGAATGCCAGTGTTAAAGCAAATGATTGTTCCTACGCTTATATGATTCATAACTTAAAGCTAATTGTTAGTATGGTTTTTTGTATTGTATACAATACCTATTTAAAATAAACATGCACTTATTGAGAGTGCTAATTTGTATTATGTCGCAATAATCGCAATTAGGTCTAGGTTCTGCCTTTGCCCATTCCACTCATTCATATCATACTTAATTGTATTTTTATGTATGTACAAAATGCGTGCATGAACATTTAGCTTACAATCTGTCTATAGTGAATACAACTTGATTTTGCTGTTATATAAATTGAATTTAACTTACCCACGTCAACAGGTACATACTCCACCAAGAATTTATTGTCTGATGGGATCTGTATGGATGAATGGATGACTTTCTTCAATGGGCCAGTCACTTTCACCTCTGGAGTGCCAAGTGCACCTTCTGGTTCTATCGAGAAGGTCGCTCTGCGTCCCACAGGAACTTTTTCCAATCCATCACCAGTTATTGTAACTTTTGAGGCGTCAACCACTTCGCATCTGAATGGACTCCCTGTAGATACAAAATATGTTACAATTATATTTAACTCGTGACAATGTGTAAAAAAAGATAGTCAATCTTGAGATTGATTGATCACATAGGAAAGTGTCTATGCATATTCTATTTGTGTGATTCGTATCATAAATCCTTTTCATGCGAGGTGTATATAAAATGTTTGCAAGCATAAAGAGGAAACCGTACCAGGAATGTCTTCTGAATTGAATCTTAGCTCGATCAAATGTGTTTTAGCTTCTTTTGGCGTAAAAGAAATGGCATATGTGTGACTTCCTTGAGCTTGAGCTGATGTTGGAACTTGACCTCCGTTTACAGTCACTTCTAAGTTTCCTGGTCCAGCTTGACTTGTTTCAACTTAATACAACAATTAAACCTTGTTTAAAATTTCCATTAATAATTACATGCCTCGATTTGAAATACCTAAAGTATTTTAAGGATATTTAAACAGTATTTTCAGATCCGTATCTACTGACAATGTTAATATAAAATGCTATTTCATAGCTTATTAAATGGACGATGGCGAATCATCATACCTAAGAACGTTACTGGTTTTCCAACAATTCCTTTGTCCGTATCTTTAACTTTGATTGCTCCCACATCGTAAACTTTACATGCAAACGGTGATCCTGGCACTGGTTCTTTAAAAATATAAAACAAAGGCACATAAGAAAAATATAAACATGTAAAATTAAAGAGCACTTGTTGAGAATAACTGAAAAGATTTTCTCAAGAGATGCAGCGAATATTATATTGCTATGATTGGTCACCTTTAACTCCAGGAGTTCCTTTCAGCAATACAGAAATGCGATGTTCCCCTGGCATTCTGGGAGTGAACTCGACACCAAAAGTATTCTTGGATTTCTCCTTCACCTGAGCTGGCACTGACACTCCTCCTGGGCCTACATGTATCACGTTCAAGAGAAAAAGTCCAAAAAATTGTCGTCAACAAATAACCGTGCGTAAAACAGTCAGTCATTCAATAGTTTTCTAATTCGAAATGTAGGAAAGAGTAAGTAAATAGTATAAATTCGTAAGTAAAGTAAATTGGAAGAACTAAAATTTCTACTACGGTTTTGTCAAACCAGAAAGTACCCGAATGTGCATGATTCGTAAAAACGCAGTGATACCACTGTGCGGTTAAAGTTAGAATTGTCAGCAGCAGTCTTTTGTATACGACTGACTGAAGAATTACTATTTTTGCAACCACACGTTCTTACGTATACGTATAAGATATGCAAAAGTATTTCAATAAAGTATATCTGGTATGCATAATGCAATCTGATGACATTGCTAAGGCGAATGTTGTTGAAGACCAATGGGTTAGTTAGATTGTCTAACTTACTTAGTCAAATCAAGTCAACTACACTCTTAAGCCTAACTCATTGTCAGAAAACTTAAATTGAATACAAGTGTAAAGTCATTCAAGCGCAATTTGCCTGCCATGTAAATGCGCAACACGAAATGTACCTTCATCAATGAGACTACTAAAAGAATGGAATGAATGTTTTATCTTTATCCTTCACGTTTTTTACATGACAGAGATTGAGATTACTGAATAAACGCATGTGTTTTCTAAATAGCCTTCTTAACCTCCAAAATTCATTTGGTGCACGATACAATTGTCCCCCGTTCGCTAGTCATCGGTATTGTACCTAGGATAGTATTACCTAGCAGCAGGTATCATTGTACAGGCTATGAAAAACGTCTCTACACGACTGTGCAAAACCTCACATACCTACATAAAATCTAATGTGTGGTAATAATAAGAGCATTATACTACTCGACTTAAAAAAGGCATTGCAAACGTATATAGTATGTATACTGTGTAAAGTATGTACAATGAAATGAAGCATGTTTATAAGTCTGAGAGAAGTATTACAGTGAACAAAAACAAATTTACATAACGAGAAAACAGTTGAAACGCTGACAATACCACACGGCTTTAAAAGAAAAGAACAGACAAGTAAAACTGAATAGATTCGCAACAATGCGCACAAAATTTACAATTGGAAGAAGGAATAGCTACAAGAAAAAAATTCCCTCTCACTGTGTTCTTCACCGGTAAATTGTCTTATTTATTCTTACTTTAAGTTTAAAACTGACTACCCTTTAGTATACTGGTTTATACTGTACAATGCAAAAGCAGCAGTGAAAAACTACATATAGAAATGTATGGAAAAAATTCTCTTTATGATACACATAATTTTTTATTATTATTTTCACTACATATCAATTATGCGTAAATAGTAAACAATTTTAGTTTTTAATTTTAGTTAACGAATTTAATGAACTATAAGTGATCGTAAGTAAAAGGTTGACATTACGTTTCTCTCTCCCTACTAAATTGTTATTGGGTTTGTGACTCAGGTAATTTAAGGTCATACACGTTCTACTGAATAATGTGCAAAAACGGAAGTACTTATTTACTATTAGTTGATAGCTTTGAATTTTATTGCTAGCACTACCTATGCAATTTGTATCTGTATGTATGGGAAGCTGGATTTTAGCTTTAATTATATACATTTCCTAATTGCATCACCTTTAAAAAGTTGATTTGGCTCTAATTGTAATTTACTGGTAGTGTGATTAATTAGTATAATATGTAATTGGCCACAGTCAAGTTTACCATTACCGATATTATTTAAAATGTTCCTATTGTTTGATTAGAAATTGTATAGCGAAAACTATTGAAATTCCCTTCTGGTCACGTTAGAAAGGTTAATAATCAAGTTAAGTATATAGTATTCATTGTTAGATGCAAATGAATGAAATGGTTAATGAATCGCAATTTTCCCATTCCATTATTAAACCCAGTAGTAGTGCTACACACTTTTATGTGTATGTGAATGTTTGCAGCATTTTATATGCATTCATAGCTTTAGAATTGACATTTCTATCTAAAATAGTTGCTACTTTTTATATTATTATTATTCTCTTTTTACTTAAAGTCTTTACTGTACATTCGCAATAAATACAAGAGGTGTAACCCTTTCATTAGTCATCAATGAATGCGTCCCTTCCCTTTCCCCACCACGAGCACTACAAATAGTACTATACAGTGTAAATAATTTATATAAAGTCTTACGCACGGTTATGAGTTATACTTTAGTAGTTACCGTATTGTCTACGACAATAAATTCTACGATACAATACAAAAGAATCATTTATAAACATTAAACGATAATAGTAAGAAAAAATTTAAGAAATTTTGATTGATCTCACTCAGGAAGTAGGAAGGATTTATTGTATTGTATGTAAAAAATTTCGGTTAATTCACGAGCACGATTGGAAAAATGATATTAAGGAATTAACATAAATATATTAATTCAAACGAACAAACAAACACAAAGCTGACTCATTCTCATGTTAGTAAATAGAAAAAGGAAAAACAAATTTGTTGTGCACTACTTGGGACTTGGGACACAAGAAAGGAGTGCAAGATTTTCTCGTGGGAATGAGAACTAGCCACAAAAATAGAAATGTTAATAAGACGAAATTCTTGCGGTTACATGATTCAATAAACAAACTATGTTTTCAAAACTGAACCAACCAAATTTCAATCTCATGATTCAAGTGACTGGGTAGAGAATTGTAAAGTTTAATTACACCCACACAACTTTTCCCCAATTCCCAATCCTCTAATTCCCTCTAATAATCCATAATCCTCTAATTTCGACCAAAATAAGCAAAATTCCAATTACCAAACATCAAGCAAAACACCATTCAGAATAGAAATTGTATACATGCTAAAATATCATGCTCTTACTACGTAAAAGCTCCTTGTGAAATAAATGTATCAACTTATAAGCGAGTGTGCCTTATATATACATAATAAAATTGTTTTAGCAAAAGAATATTTCTTGCCATACAAATAATATCGTATTAAGCAGGCATTATCAATAAAGTGGGTAATTAAAGTATTGGTACTCACAAAGCAGTAATTGTTAAATAATATGGTACTAATGTACCTTACTGACTACTATTCACTTACACCTATATCTACTGCTACTAAATATTATACACATTATTTTCTATTTACTACCATAATGTAACAATGACTATTAATCGAATACTCCATTTAATTTTGTTAGGTTATGTACGACCAAGACTAGAAAATTATTGTATTAAGTTTCCCTTCGTTATTGAATAAATGATAGAAAAGTTTTGGAAAAAGAAAGCGTGTAATGTAATGTAATTTTAATACAAAGTAGAATAACGTAGCTGATTAGGGGTTGATATACAGTTTACTGTGAAAATGAATTGTCATTCTCATTCATCTAAATATAGACAATAGTTCTAGAAGACACGACTACACAAAAGGGAGAGAGCATCTGTATCTTAAGGATAAAAATGTTATAATGGTAAACAGTAGTGTGGTAGTATGATGAATTGTGTATAGTAAAGTAAACAAGTAAAAAGTAAAACTAGCTTGGCACTGCAGAATGTCTAAACTAATTAAGCTAGACCGATTATTTTTTCATGTGTGTATATAATAGGTATGTCTGAATATAATGTAAGAGTAAATAGGCGAGAATTCTCTAAATTCATTTTAATAACGCCTATCCCTGTATTGGAAAGTAGCAGAAGAGGAAGAGTGACGTCCTGTGGAAAACAAAGAAAACAGAAGACATGGCAATCAGAATTGATTATTACGGGGAGAAAAAAGGACGAGACAGAAGTTCAAGTGTAAAAATTGCATTATTAACATAACAATAATAATAATACACTTCGAAATTGTTAAAAAAATCATCGTGATCGCATTAATGTACTTGCAGGTTGATTGCATACATGAATATTATATGAATAAGGTTGAATTACACACATAATTAGCATAATACCACAGTTGTGTGAAGAATATCACATAAATTCGGCATATTATAATATAATTTCCTCGGGTACCTCAAATTACTATGTCCTAAGGAGTATTTACGTTTGTTTATTGTTATTCTTCCCCAATCCACGCAAGGCTATACTCATAAAAATAATTAATTACAATCTGCTACTTTTATTATTAGATATGATGCAATTTTCTGCATAATACATGCAGAAAAGGTACAAGACAGATATTGACATCCAAACAAACCACTTCACACTACTTCTACCTATGCACCTTGTACCCTTAACATTTTTATGTCAATCTATAATAATTTCAAGCAATAATTGTACGTTGAAAATCTAATAACCATTAAACCTATCATTAAACATTACGTGCTTCGAAAAATACTTATAGTATCATGTCTACTGACTACATGTAATAATTTGCGACTTATACACTCACAATATACTGACAATGCATACTCACAAACATTTATCCATACTTTGAATACATAGGAAGATTTCCGTACACCTAGTCATGCATGCAGCATATTCATGCAACTAAAATCACCACAATAACCTTTGCATTAAGAAATCATGCAAAACCTACAAAGTCATTCTACTCAAATATGAATTATGTGCTGCTGACAAGAATCTATTCTGTGCAAATGCTGCTTCTATTCTACGTATATAAATGTTTGCAAACACAAGAAGAAATGCGCAGAAATTGCAACGTAATGCTTAAAGTGGCTAATAAACTTTTAAGGCAACAAGTGGATAAAACATGCATGCGAAAGGATATAGAAGATTACACAATAGCTATTCTTCCCTTGTGTATCTCAAAATCTCATCATTCTAATGGTTAACGATGGGAATTTCCATGTTTCGGCAGAGAGCTACCAATATCGTTAAAAACTTACGTTGGAAGTGTTACAAAATGTAAGAGCATAAAATTCAAAACGGATATCATTATTAAGCCACAGTTACAGGTTGAAGGTGAAAGAGGTAAAGGATAAAAAAGGGATGTAATATTTATATAATATTAAGAAAATTGCTTGTTACTGTAATCTGAAAATGTTTGCAATTGAAGATAATAAAGATTCTAAGTATGAGAGAAGATTTAAAAAAACATAAAAAATGTTCTCTTACCCTCGACGGAAACTTCGACATCGTCCAAGGAGCTGTGGACATTATTCAAAGTGAAATGAGCTGTTTTTCCGACAGGGGCTGCGGCTAAGCTCGGTCCTGTTACAACAACTTGGCCTGGATCAGCCGAAACGGTTGCAATGAATGGAGAGCCTGGAACTGGCTCTTTATTGAATGTCACTGTCACCGTGTGGTCCACGGGCTCCAAAGGTACAAAACTCACAGCAAATCGTGCTCCTCCTGAAATAACACCCAAAACTCATTGTACTTACAAAGAAAACAATTCGCCCTTCAGACCATGGAAATACATAGCAATAAAATTATTCATATCTATGTACCTTGAGGATGAACTTGTGTAGGGACATTTCTTCCCTTGGCTCCGATTGTGATTTCCAAGTTGCCTTCTCCAGCTTGAGAGGCATCAACTGTGAACTGAATACTTCTTCCTAACGCACCCCTTGGCACAGGACTAACATACACTCTCTTGGCATCATAAGCCTTGGCTGTAAAAGGCGTACCGGGAGCCGGGGAACCATTGTGATGAACAGTTATTGAATGTGGGCCAACTTCTCGAGGTGTAAATTCTGCAGTGAAACCAGAACGTACAGACCCCGACACTTTTACTGGCAAATCGCCGGTTGGCCCTTTTACGGATACGGCCAGCTCGGCCGAACTAGAACCGTCAACAGCGATATGAAATCTGGATATTTGATGTACTGGTACAAGTTCTAGTCCAGATAATGATACAGCTACTTGACGAGTGTCCGCTACTTGACAGATAATGGGACATCCGGGAATCGTTTCTCCGTTAAATTTTATATCAATTGCATGAGGTTTACTTTGCTCGGGTGTGAATGACACAAGACAACAGCCACCTCCAAGTACACGCACTTGATTTGGTAACTCGCCGTCATTTATAGAAATTTCTAATTGACCTTCGCCGGCTTGTGAAGCGTCAACTGAAAAAATCCATACCCAAAATTAAATACGTTATTAAAACTTGCAGATAGCATAATTGTAAGGTATTACACATATTTTCGTAGGGTAATACACTTTACTAATTCACATTAGAAAATGATGAAAAATCACCTTTAAATTGTGCTGTTTGCCCCACAACTCCTGGTGCTACATCCACTACCCGTATTAACGATGAATTGTACACTTTCGCTACAACAGAAAGCCTTCGGCCAGCTATAAGAACTTCTATCATATGAGTTCCTACATCAGACGGAGTGAACTCGAGGACAAACTGTCCGCTTCCTTCTTCAAGTAATCTATAAGACAATGGCTTCCTTGTTGGATCTGAAAAGAATTGTAGAAATTTTTATTTTTCATATTTAGAATGAGACAGTATTTAAATAAAGTCAGCAAATTAAGCCATTTACCAGTCTATTACAAAGTATAAAGTTATTTACACTTCTACACTACAGCTTTTAAGCACACAACGAGACAAATTTGTCGTAAAAGTTTTGTTGCTATACGTAAAATGAATAAGAAAAGAGCTGTACTTACTTAAAACAGTAACATCTACAGATTCTCGACTGAATCCCGGAGCACTGATTTCAAATGTGGCATTTTTTCCAAAACGGACATGGCGAACTGGTTCGCCTTTAATCATCATATAATCCCCAGACTCTCCTTGACGAGACTCAACCGGCGGATCCATCGCGCCGTCCGCTTTGTCCATAACATTCACCCTCCACGGGCTTCCTGATAACACATATGTATTCATATTAATTTCTTGAATTGTTACAAACACATCATAATTATGTCTATTTTAATAAGCGACTTAATACACGCATTTTTGGTGCGACACAATAAGAAAGATAAACGATTACTCAAGAACAGTATCAACAAACGAATAACCCCTGGACCTAACTTGCAATTTAATTTCCAATTTAAACCACCGTATTTTTTCATCCCTTGATGTGACACTCATACAACGGGAATGACAGTTTAGCAGTATAATAATATCGCTGAACTAGACAAATTAATACCCTGGGTATAGCCTAGTATTACACTGCCCATAAATGATGAAACGATGTTAATTTTTAAATTAGGCACATTTGAATACTACTAATAGATTAGTGTACCTGTCCACTGTACAGTTACACACATTAAAGAAGTAAGTATGACATAAGACATCGATATGTTTGCCATAAATAATTTTTTCCTTCCCACAAAAGATTGTAAACACACCGTATGCGATAAACCACAGCGTATACTTATAGGCTATGGATAAACACAGACAATTTACCTTGTGTTGTCAATTGTGTATATTTATATGAAAACGGGCCAGGAGCTAATTAAAGTCATATTATAAATTGCAAAGCAAAAAATGGTGTACAATGCAATGAACGTATGTTATCCAATTGATTGTTGATGTAAGCAGATTATTTTCAATCCATATAGGTAATTAAAGCTGTGCCACATTCAACGCTTGTTGAATGGTCGGTCTCCTAGTCGCCGTAGTATAAACATAACCGGAGTAATTAAATCCACGTACACTTCCTTTAAACGACATATTTTTCTTAAATAATATAACTTTACCGTTCTGTCTCGTTCAGTTCACGTCACATGAAAACAGGCACCGTAAACTCTAAACACATTCATTTACCCTATCTGTAAAAGTAAGTGTAAAGTTGTGTCAGTGTATATTCTACATTCATTTGCATTTATAGCAATGATTGCTCCATTATGCTCCTGTATGTGTGAATTTGTGTTTATAGTATGTTGGGTGTGTGGTTTAGGTTTCACAGTATGTTACCTACAGCTAAATACATAAATGCACATAACCACGACAAGGCTTTGCCAGTAATCAAAGATCAAATTTAAAAATGATACTTACTTACTGCACTAGTACATACTTCACACATATACTATATTCATATACACATACATTTACAATGTACATAGCAACTTTAGAATCTAGAACCGTAAAATATAAAAGTGTACCTATTCCTGTTCGTACAGCGTAAGTTAAGTAGTAGAAAAGCTTTTTCCTATTCAGTAATACCCACTGCCATAAAGAAGGTCTACGGTGCTACTTTACGTATAACTAGACACATTGTGTATATCATGTTTGTACTTTATACGAAGGTAAATCTACCACAGGTTATAATTTTCTCGAATCCCATCAACCGTACAGTACGACATCACAGCAAGCAGTTACATTCCTATGTTATCACCCTTAATTACTGCGTATGACATTCCAATGGCTCATTTATTACACACGTCATGTCACGTAAACCCTGTTTGTCCTTCTTGGTAAAACTCAGAGTCTTACCTAAGCAAACTTTACTAAATCAATGTTCATTACATGTACAATGAATCTTTTACCTGTACTGAATGCAGTATACTGTAGGACAGTTACGATTGAAATGAGCGTGTATACAGATAGTAGTAGTAGTAGTAGTAGAAGGTGGAGAATAATGTGAGACTATCTGGTAAGATATAGTGAACAGTGAACACATAAAAAGAAATTATTACTACATGGTACGAACAACGAAACAAGAGGCAAAGGTCCCGTTGTAAATCCTGACCAATGAAAAATGAAATATACAGATACAAACTGATACGATGCCAAGACAAGATTTGCAAATTACAAATCAACATTCGCATAGAGGATGATGTGAATGAGACTGAAAGGAAGCCTAATCCTTTTAAGCATTGTGTAGGTACAGAGTAAAGACAGTCGTTTAACTGAAAATTCATTCAAACAGCTTTGCCAGCAGTCAAGTCAAGAAGTAAACGATATACGGATAGATAAATGTATCGGTAATTTAAAGACTGGTGAATATGAGACTGTCTTCTTCTTGTGTTGGGTAATTCAGGTGGTAATACTACATATTTATTATTGTTAGCGTATCTTTCATCGCAATAAATTATCATTGAATGCTAAACGCTTTTTCTCATTTGCATTTGCCCTCTGTGTTATTAAAGCTGTAAATTGTTCGCCTGACAGTCGAGTCTGAAAATATCTGTGGTAATCACATTGATATTCTACAACAGTCTAAACAAAGTAGCAGAGCGGAGTAATTTTAAGTCGCCTCATAATCATAATGCATTTTATTAATCTTGTCTGTGTGTAACAAAAGGCATAACAAATCATTTTTACTCGTAAACAAATATTATTCAGTACCTCCCATACAAAAACAAATGCTATATAAGATCCTTGATTCTGGTATACGTACAGTTAGATAGTAGGCATAGTGAATTTATAGGAGTTTATTGTTTACTCCTTACTAATCTGCACTTACAGCTTAATGTTGGAAAAATGCATTGCTTATTTGCCATTGCCAATGTCAAATAAAAACTGCCTTGGGGTAATTACGCTTCTACATTGGAATTTGCCATCATCTTCACTCTTCACACACAATGGTGTGTTTCTACAGATAATAATGATGTAAGAAACAACTTGGTGATGGTAGAATTGCGTTAGTTGGTTTTCCATTGTGTCTACATCACGAAACAATACGTTGCAATTTAACACTGCAATTGAGAAGACTCAAAAATTGTGTATTGTGAACTCAACAAGTTGTATTTAAACAAATCGATCGAAACAACAATTACACTCTTCATAAATCCCAAGTGTTACTAGTGCTGCAAAGTGTAGATACATCATCATTTATAACGTATTCATTACAATACAACCATAGTATCGTTTAAATGTATTACACTACTCAACCACTAGAAATTCATTTGGTGTTGTTGGTAGTTCATGATGGATGTGTTGGAATTAAATAGGAGGACGGAGCTACTAGGGCTAGCTAGAGCGGGTTTAAAAGATGATCATACGGGATAACTACTAGAATGAATGGATAGCAAATGATTTCCTGCATTCCTATCTCTTTTAGCTTAGCAATGAATGAGCAGAGAACAGATATATTATACCTACCTACTACAAAATGATTGAAGCAAAATTTCAAACGAATGATTTTGCTATTCGTAATCACATCGCGTTGTCCCACCAAACCAAGTGCTACAATTTGTGGCAACAATAAAAACATTCTTGTATGCAAAGCCTTGCCTGCATTTTCTGAATGAGTTATCGCAAAGACACAGCAGATTAGCATACAGACAGCCAGAGTAGTAAAGACATACTAATTTATTTTTTTTAATACCTAAGTACATCCAAGTCAAGTACAGAAAGTCATATGACTATGCTATACACATTCCTCAGACCCAAATAATTATTATGCAGTTCGTAAACAACACACCGCATTTAGAACACATACTACATTGCATACCTTGAAAGAATGGAATTCAATCAACAACGGTAAATGCTACATGGAAGAATCATATGATAATGTATCCTATGCTCTAGAAAACCTCTTGGGAATATATGTGACATTCTACAAGGTACCTATGAACCATTCTAAATATAACATGACATTAAATTTTTGCGTTGACATTTCAAAGGATACAAACACCTAAATACCAATACTTTATTTGATTTCCTACTGCACTTCATAGTCAATACTGTTATACTTTGTGGGTGTACGTGAATGCACGTACAACACCTCCGTCCTTAGTATAAAAGTAAAATACATCTACCATTCTTCTATAGAGATGCATTATTGCCGTAGATAATGAAATGCATCGTGTCAAAACAAGGCATAAGGAAATGTTAGAAAAATGCTGATAATAATAATAAAGTGTTGACCAGAAGACTGAACTTGTCTCAAGTATGAATCGTACAGTGCTGTATTGTGAATCTGAGTATAGTTTAGAGAATTGTGCTTGTTACTTTTATGTCGTGGCGTACATAGTTGTTGTAAATACTACGATGGTGCTACAGGACATGACACCCATGTAAAAGTATCAAAGCAAAAAGGTAAGACTAAGGTAAGGTAAGCAATAGCACACCACCGGGGCAAGTTAACGGTACCGAGCATACTGACAAAGCCTTTGGGCACTTCTTCTCGGCTGCTATCTGCATATAATTATTAACTGCAATGCAACCCATAGCTTTCTAACATGATCTGCCTTCCTTAGAATTACACTCAAGCTCTGTACAGTAGGAACATTCCGGCAACAACACTCAAGACACAAAGTAAATAGACTAGCGTAGTAGTAGTTGATAGTGGACCGAACTATGTAGTATTATTTATTTACTATTATATTATTCGTTTTCACAATTACGTTATATAGTTATGATATATATGACACAGTGAATAGTGTAATATACCCTATACCTATTTAATATGGTACATGCACAGACTCTCTGTGTTATGTATGGGGCAAGAAGCTGTCATAATATAAAGACAGGAAGAGAGTGAGTTAGATAGAAGTATAAAGTTTTACTGAATTGAAAACTCCACTACGACTAAAAGTCGTTTACAGGTTAACAGCAATAAGAGGACAGGGCAATCCAGTGCAGTTGTATTGTGCTAGGAAAAGTTAATTCCACGCTTAGAGCCTTTCGTAGATGAAGACAAGTACAAGGAGGAAAGGTACTATACCTGTTTACGTGACTATCAGCTAAATACCTACAGTAGACAATGCATAAGGCGAATTGTACTTTTCTGCATTTTCTACATCTACAGTAAGAGAAGGAGACTGTTGTCAGTAAAATGTAAAAAGATTCTTCGTGATGTGAAAATGTGATTCTTGTCTTTGGGTTGGTCTCTGTGGGTATCTTGCTTATTAGTAAAGGTTAAGATTTTGTATGTGCTATGGTCTCTCAGATCACGATGTGATATGCCATGGCGAGTCATAAAGTAGTAGCGAGACTATTACTACATTACATGTGTGTGTGTGTGTGTGTGTGTGTGTGTGTACGTGCAAGATGGCTAACTTAATAAATATAAGTGAAATCTTCGTTTATACAGATACACAGTCAAGTCCAGTCTGAATAGTAAGTAGGTAAATAAGTACGATATAATATAGGTGCATCTATACAAAAGACACATAAGGTATACGTATTTCAGATTCAGACCAGACAGACCAATAATTACTGTATTTCCATTGATATATGCATATGGTTTGTGTATTATTATTAGTTCCTTTCTGGTTTATGCAGGAGGACTGAGGAATGTTGGTGTTGGAAGAAGATTGAAGATACAACACAAGACAGTCGTAATATTCATTAGTTTGTATAGCGTTAGTTTCTTAAGAAAGTTCCTATCCAAGAAAATCAAGAGCAAATGCGTTCTGGTTTGGTTTTTGTTTGGTCTTAGAGGATCTGGTCAGGAAATCAAGTTATTACATTGCAGTATACTTATAAGATTTACAATTATTAGTTTATTACCTGTGGTATATATTTATATACTTATTAAACATGAAGGATGTAGCTATGAAATATTGAAGAGAGCTTTAGGTAACTAGAATATATTTTACTTTTAAATCAACAATAAGACTAACACTAATCTAATCGAAGAGCTTGGTATTTTGCTTGTAATAATTGTATCTGGGGCAAACCAAAGAAAAACATGAATTATTAGTTTACTCAGACGAGATTTACAATCCGTATTATATACGAATAAGGAAAATGTACGTGTTATATTGCATACTGCATTTTGCTACTGTACATTGCACATGGAAATTATATTTGAGACACTTTCGAAACGAAAACTAGTTGTAGGAGAGCGGAAACTAGATTTCTTCAATTGTTTTTGTCGCATCATCAACATCATCTGTAAAAGTCAGTGCATACATACTCAGACGGGACGAATTCAAAAGCTGGTGAAATGAACATGTGTAAATCACAAACTTTATTAGACACATTGTAATTTGCTTTTGATTGAACAATGAATGAGCATAAATTTTTTCACTGCCACTTGTATGTACTTCTACTTACTCACAAAAGGCACTGCAATTTTGTGCATATAATAATTAGCTTACAATTAGTGAAATGCTTTCCCCTAATCAAGTTCATTAACTCACACATTATTAGACACATTGTCTGCGCCAAACAAACAAGCCGAAATTCTCAAGAAGCCTTAAGCAAGACATTTGATTGCGATTTTTACACTTTGTTTGATTTAACATTTTAACTTTGGAGAAGACTGTGTGACGAGTATGATGAAGGTACTGATAAGGTTATGGGGTTACGCAGACCTCATTTTTAAGTATTTGGCTTTCGAAACGAATAGGTCTAGTATTTGTACTTACGAGAGCCCACTTGTTGAGACTCAACTCTACCTATCTATCAAAGGCATTAATTAAATAGTTGGGAACATAATTTCTTCTACAACAGATCCTTTGCACCTTGAGAGTCGAAACAAAAGGAAAAGACACACGCAGTTCGCACACACAAAATCTAACTGTTAAATAAATGTGGAATGTAAGTCACAGGTAAGGTAAGGATATATTGCCAGTACTAAATACTTCGTTAACTAACATTACCTTTAACTTTTACCTGTGACTTGAATGCGTCTCATTCTGAATCGTCACAAAAAAGTGGGTTGCATTTTCTGCTTGTTGCTCATCTTAAGTCGTAAACGAACATCGCGAATGCAATGTGTATGGTGTGGTAAATTGTTGTTTAGAATCATCTTTCCTAATATAGGTACCAGGCATACGTACAAAGTTACTTTATAAAGTAATGCATTATTAATGTACACAACAACACATCAGGCCATACAAGAACTCACGTTAACTAACTACTAATAACAAACAATAACTGAAGTGAAGATTATTGGACGGGCATACTAAAGAAATGAATGAATGAATGTGAATGAAAGAAAAGTGCATGCATCAAGATGGATGATTATCATATCTGCTGCTTATATTCTGCTACATTGCATGTATTCTGTATTCTGTCTATCAATCTGTATATCTCGATGAAATATTAGCACTGTGAGAGATTCTATAATGCGTTACTACTTTTACTTGAGACTCATCATCGCCTACACGTTTTTCTTCCGCTGTAGTTCTTCTTTCAATTCACTTCGTCGAGATAACTAATTGTAGAAGCAATGAAAGTCAATTTCAGTTTGATTTCATACCTAAATACGCGTGTACGCTTTGATTGGTATGCCAAACCGTGTCGAACCCATTTGAAAACAAAACAAGCTCATCTTCTTCGCAGTGTTGGTAGTTTATACTACAGTAGATAATAATTATTAAAATAAATTAGTTCACTCCTTTCATCCATAGTGCTGGTAAATAGTAAATAAACTTTATAGTTTTTATAGATAGGATATTGTGATAAACTCGATACATGAAGTGTATAGAAGATATTTATTTTATATATAGGAAAGTACTTGATATTCTCATTCTTTGAAAAATCTGTTCTCAAATAATCTGCCATAGAATGTTCATTGTTTGTTGTGGCCCACTCTTATCTTTCTCTTTAGCATCTTTAGAGATCTTTCGTGCTCAATCCCAATAATAAACATAAACACTTGCATTTGCAAAGCTTGTACTTAAAATACCTTCAAGCAACAATAAAATGACTTGTAATTTGTAATGGAATCTAGACACAATAGACAGGCAAATATGCAATGCTAAGGACACAATGTGTGTAAACATACGGACACGGAGGCCGAGGACGGCATATGCATAAAACATTCTCAAAATCACCTTAAGCTAAACTAAGCCTAAATTACAAATACTTTTCAAGCAGTTTAATCGTATGTGCATGCTGAGCTTTTTAACACAGTTTTGCATTTTGTACATACAGTGATGGATGAATAGAAATTGTAAGGTTAGCTTGTAAACACAACAAGAGATTTCAAAGATAGCACGTACAGTACATGCACACACGTTGGAATAACACAAAAGAATGAATTGCCTTGTACAAGGAACAAGTGTGTGGTTATGTTATATAGTACTTAAATCGGATGTGCAATATAAAGCAGATAAAATAAAATTCAACAAGTGGTTTTCGTATAGGCACCTGCGTATAATATAACATCAATCTGTGCTCATAATATTTCGTAGAAGGCATGTGGAATTTTCAATAGAAAAATGCACACAAAAGAAAAAGCATCACACTACAGAACACTTTGACTCTGCTGGAAGGAATGGAATTTTTACGTGAGCAAAAAACTAGGTCTCTCTTTCTCTCTCGTCCGTAACTCGATTTAAAGAGCCAAGAGGCACAGGCACTCTATAAACTTTTCAAAAATGAAATTCTACAAGTAAATAAATGATATCGCTGACCATCCCACAAATGCGGAAGAACCTCTGATCCAGTGATACACTAATATGATTTTCAATTTCTACTACTTCTAGCAGATCTGCTGTGTTAAATAGCAACAATGTAGGTACGAGAATTAAATCGACTTGGCATGACATTTTATAGTATTGGAGCAACCCATAACACAATGCCCTGGCCTACCTTTAATTTAATACAATAATTTGATACAATTGCCATTGCCTGACTGAACTTAACGTAACGTGAAATTGCTCACGTCTCTTACTCCTACAACAGACGATCAGTCACTCGGCTCCTGGCATTGCCTCTAAATTACTCTTGTATTTATTTTACGATTACCATGCTATTTCAATTACCACTAAACCCATTCTGCTACAATTATTGCATTTTCTCAATTGAAAATTACAACAAGTTTAATTTGGACTACCTATATCTTCCTTGAGAAGAGAAATACTACACTACCAACAATTTACCACTAGAGCATTAAAAAACTAGGGAGTTCAAAGTGTATGCCATTAACAGACGAGAGAGAAATAGAAAAGAAGTTATAAATTGACTTTGATTGTAAAAGGAAGTGCATGTACGTATTCTTTCATCAAATGACTGGCCAACAATGACATTTATCACCCAGCCCTTGGTCGACATGACATTAATAAAAAAGGTAAAAGTCTAAGTACAAAGAAGAGCGCAGGCGAGAGTCAATCCTTATTTACAAGTCAAACACTTGCACCCACATAACATGGTTTACTTTTCCCCTCATCCTTTATGTATTCAGAACTTTACACAGTTTGTTTTTAATATTTACCACGTATAGAAGGAATGCGCTATACCTATCATCCATAATGAAATGCCTAATAATTAACCATGTGGTCACATTATAGTAATAAAACATCATTTGTTTTGGTTTACAGTACATCGTACATAGTTATTGTTATTGCTAATTTGAAAGTACACTGGATGATTGTACAACTGAGCGAAATTCTGTGTGGGAGAATCAGCAGATTATAATAAATATGTATAAACATACCAATGTATCAGATTTCCTATAAACAAAAGAATCGCTGTAGCATGTCTTATGTATTAATCATAACTTCTACAGTGCAGTGTGTAAGTAGTTTCAAGTTGGTTTGACAAAGGAAATTATAATACGCGTTTGCTGGGTTTTGCTCTGGATTGATGAAACTTAAATTGTGATTTTCTAAGAATTCCTATAACATTGTTGTAAATATTTTGTATTTTAGTTTAGTCGTTTGAGAATTTCATGCTCTCTCCTATATCCACTTCACACTTGGGTCTCGTCTTGCCTTACAAAGCCTTAGCTAATGTGTATTACTAGTGTTACAATGAGAAACTCATGCGTTTTCCCACGGAAATGCTCCCCCTACTTATCATTAAATGCATCTTTGTACACTGTGATGCCAAGAATTACCATTGTAATATAATAATACACTCCTGACATTAAATTACGTTCATACAAATACAAAATGCTTCTGTGTACTTTAAAAGAGCTATAATAAGAAGGAACTGTCAGAAGAATGCTTCTTCATCATTACCTACATTCATTATACCATACTAGTACTCACTCAGTACTTATACATACAGTAATCATAATGAAATTTTATTTTCCTTTAGTGAACACCGTGGCTAACAATAATGTGGTATTACCTTACCACACAACACATAGCCAAGTCAAGCACAGAGGAACAACACTCTCAGAGAGAGAATTAGAGAGTATACTATAACCACTAAACCATACATACGATTAAACTGCACTTATATACTTGCTACAGCTACAGTGAAACACAATGTACTTTTATGACTAGACAAAGAATGTAAGTAACGTTGCTGAATACACCTTGGTTTAGTTAGCACACATAATTGACCCATTAAAACACTATACAATTCCCAACCGAAGACATCATCATGTAAGTACAGAATATCTAGTACTACTCACTGTATGCATTTTGTGGAGTGCAGTATAGGTACTGAATGTACGAACGAATTAATCTAATACGATGTAAAGACACAAACATGTATAATGTAAATTGTATTAGACGGGCAGAGTGTTGTGTTGATTCGCAAAGTGATAAACATAAAATATATTCTCATTGTCAATTGTGTACTATGAGTAGGTATACATGCAAGAATACAATATAATAATACTTGCATGCAACGAACAAGGATAGTAATTTCATTTATATTTATATGTAATGTAACGTGACTTGGAAGCATGAAGGTATTCGTTTGTACAAGAAAAGAGTTACAGGGTAGTCGTTAGTACTAGAGTCATTGCTTTTGAGAGTATTATAGAAGAGATAAGCAATCATTCACTTATCATTATTAATATCCCACAAGACATCCTTAATTATTTCATTTTATTACAATATATACAGAATTAGCAGCCAAGTTACCGAAGTACATGATAAAACTTCTTGCTGTGTGTGTGTAGGAGTAGTACAGTTGATTAACCCTAGACTTTCCATTGGTTTCTGTGTCTTGGTATGTCTGATGTGATGCACAGTCGCAATAATAATAAAAATATTTATTCTCTGTTTGAGAAATTATTTTTTGTATTGTGTGCTTAAGTGTACTTTTTAATTACTGTTGGCTTGTCACTCAAAGGAAGACTTTAGTTTTTATAACATAATCGAGAGAGAGAGAGAGAGAGAAACAACACTTCTTATGCAATGAGAAACAATTATGGTATTATTACTGCGATCAACGTAAGATCACTTAAAATGCCATGTTATTCGAGGACGTGGAAATGCACTTATCGTAGTAAAACCCATAACGTGTAATGATACAAAGATTATTTTTATAACTTTCAGCTCTTTAGGTGATTGCCTGTGTGGTGTGTGTTTATTTCAAGATGGAATGATACTATAAGAAGTCTCATTCTTCCAGCAATTATATAAATGTATACACATGTGGACGGAGTTCTTAGGAATTATGAAGTAAGAATAATAAATATGTTATGCATATAGAGAAGGAGTATTTTATAGCAAATACATAGTCATTTAATGATGTGGATGAAATGACATTATTCTCACAATTCACACCAGTACAGTTCTGAATTCAAAGGTTAAATTCATCGTTAATGCTTATTCTACTTGAGTAATAATAACCAAGTAGGGAAAATTGTTATACTTAAGCAAAAAGTTTAACAACTGAAATTATTATGAAGTGTCTATACACGGAGGAGTGTTAAATACACAAGAGAAAAATGATGGGACTAACAGCGACTGAGTGATAATGTAATGATAATGGTCTTCGTTAGTGAGCATTGTGAAGTAAATAAATTATGGAGCTTCTTCTTGAAGTGGACTGAGGTAAATTCCATGAAAATCAGAATTTGAAAAGGAATCATGCTTTAAGCATTTTAACGCATTTGGACAATGGCATGAGAAAAAATCATCACGCCTTATTTAGTATTAGGTATCTGTCAAGTAGAGTCACTGTCTCATCTTCACTCATTTGAAAATTCAGATCAGTCTGCCACTACTGCAACATCCAACTCAAGAAATTCATCACTTGCATCACAATGCATGACGGACGCATTAAAATATTATAAGTATCCGTAAGTACCTACTTTAGTTCAGAAAGCTATGTAGACCAAATAATATAATTCCTTTCAGATCAAATTCAAAAATTAAATTGAATTTATTTTAATCACTATTGGTAGATGCAATGAATTACACTTCGTTTACGGCGACTGCTTTACCTGAGATTCTAAACTTGTCAAAAATTGTAATGCAATCCGTTTATGCAAACGATGGTTCAGTAATTCAATTAAGTAACATTTAAAAATTGTCAGTAATTTAAAAATTAATATCATTTAAGCGGATGGGGTTGCTCCACTGAACAGAAATAAAATAATATCGAAAATATCATTTACAAATTGTACTTTAGGTGCAAGTTTTCTGTTAGAGCGTTTTATCATTTGACAGGCTAGCATTAATGAACAATAAAATATACCTTATCACTTGAATTAAATAGTTTATATTATACTAACTACCTGTTGAATTCTTATAAATACCTATATACAGATAGTGCCATGTAAAGCTCATTTCTACATACAATCGATTTTTACTTTTTCATGTCACATGTGGGTAATTGAATTTACTAACAATTTGAAAATTACTCATTACTAAAGTAAATGCAAATTTTAACAAGACTTGATGAAAATGAAGTGACTAAAACTCACCTTTAGGTTTACAACGAATCCACAAGTATCATATAATCTAACTCCAAAATGAAATGAAGGCACTAACGGCCGGCACAGAGTTTCGTTTGCAATCGTTATAAAATCAGATTGTGTATTGAACTATGCAGTGGAAGAAAACATTAACACAATTATCTCGCTTGAAGATTTTGATCTCACTTTAAATTGCACTGACTGAATTGTGTCACCTTTCAAACGAATCAGTAGTGTGACAAAAAGGGGAAATCAGAGCAAAGCACAGCACACAAATTCAAACCGCAAAACGAATAAATATGAAACACACACTACAAACTGTGTTGCACAGAAGGGCACTCTGTTATGTTGCTATCAATAAGTTGAGTTTTAAACATACAAACGCTCCAAAAGACTGAATCACATTCCTAGGTAAGTATTGGTATGCAGAAATGAAATTTGAAACTGTATTTTTGGGTTAGAAAAGTTAATTATGGAACGTCACCAGGAAAACATGCTGTGTAAAATAAATCCCATACTAAACAGTTGAAGAGAGAACACAAACAGAACTGCAGGACGAAGTCTGGGTCTGCCGTACGTACCGTACATGTGGCTTACAAACTAAGAACTAAACCAAGACTAGTCTTCTACACGATACGTAGGTATACTCAAGAAATAAGAAAACTCCACTTCTACAGCTACATGACATGGATGTACTAATGCATTACAGGTAACCAAACCACTATACTACTGGCTGAATTACAAGTACTTTAGACCAGTGTGTGTAGTACTGTGTACTCTGTCAAACTCTTAAAAGCTCAAATGCAACAGTAACCCATGTAGAAATATAGCATTTTAAATTACCTATTTATTATCCAACGTAATGCTTATTTCTGGTCGACAGAGATTAAAAAATGAATAATGACTCAGATATTTCAATAGGAAAGGCTGTAGATAAATACAACTTCAATTTCAAGTTTTAAATACTGAATAATATAAAAGAGGAATCGTAGGAGAAATAAATTGCTACATAGTGTAGTCAGAGATTGTTGTAAGAAGGTTTGTCCTCGAGGCGGTTTTGCAGTACGGTAAGGAAAGGTAAGTGAAGAATATAAGCAAGCAGGAAAGGTAAGGGAAGGGGTTGGACGGTTGGCTTTAAGATTAAGACTTGGATTGAAAATCTTTCATGAACACATGCAGATACATATAATGCATGTACTTCTAAGGTATATATAAGAGGATAAAACTGTATAGACACAACATACACACTAGGATACATATAACCAAACTCAGGTGATAGTCGTCTCAACAATTCTGAACAATTCAACTTTTAAAGGCAGAAATTGTACGTGTAAAGTTGAAATATCTACCTATAACAGGTATAACAGTCAGAGTTCTTGCTTCAGCTTTACAGTATCTATACAGCAACTCGAACAACTGAACCTGTCTGCATTTGAATCTCTTCTATTCTTCTGTGAGTGAGTAAACTCAGGATTTGTAGTGTAACCTTAAGGATTTACAGAATGTATGACGAATCTTTTCATCCCTCTTAAGACAAGTTTCATGCATTGCCATGCAACAATGTAATGTACTCGCTCAGTCCCTATACATTGGGTTTTATGTTACCTTATACAGATACGTCGTAGTATTTCTTGGTAGTGTTTTCTATGTATGTGTAAGATATGCGCATTTCATCTCTCAACTACCAATGAACGTTCAAAACAACATTAAACTTGAATTCCACTATCGGATTAGTACAGATTCAAACCAATGCATCCTTTTTCCTTACGAGAAATCTCTACAACATACATATATACAAGAGCCAAATAAATAACCCAAAGAAATACGTAGGCTTACGGGATACGGATATATTATCATTAACTTTTTCATCAAATTTACACACAGCTAGTTTTATATTTCACTTTAAGTCACTGCTGTAATAATATGTTATGCTTATAACTGAATAACAACTAACGAACAATAAGAAGGGTTATTATTTTTTGAAGATCCTATTAATATCATTTTTTCGTATGCACAAAGGTTTAAAAGTAAATTCAGGTAACTGCATGGTCAAGAGTTTGCTTCAGTATATTTACCTACAGCACAGGGATTGTTAATGCCATTGCATTACAATTTACAAACTTGATTTTGTATTATCTGAGATTTTGCTGCGTGCATGAGCATTATATTATAGCAGAGATACGTACATGTTTCTTAAAATAAAAATACCTGTGCAGTTTTAACACGTATATTTAAGTAACTACAGGTGTATCTGTATCTGTAGGTACACGAATATAAAAAAATTCTAGCTACAGGTACATAAATATTATTGCCAACAGCACTGCCTGAACTGTGTAAATCTTAGTTAGGTGAGTGGGGATTATTAGCAGCAGCTCTGCGTATCCCTGTATAGAAATCAATTCGTATAATGGATTTAAAAATGACATTTCTTAAAGCTTAAGCTGGTGTGACCGTTTAAACTGTTCGAAGATGTAAAAATCTACACCTGTAAATGGTAAATGGATATTATTGCATTTTATTTTATAGAAATGCAGGAATCCGTGTTTTATTATACTGATAACAAGATCCCACTACACCTTAGGCTGGTCAATACGCACGTATTATGCATAAATCTACACCTTTATGTCAGTGATACAATATTAATGAAGGATAGATGAATAATTGTTATTTAAATGCATTTTAATAACAATACAATTAGTTCAGCCATCAGTCCCTATACAATCAGAGCACATACAGTCGTAAATCAGTCTACTACCCAAATATTGGTAAAAATAATGCAATAAAGAATAAATAACAGGAAATTGTTTCAATTTTCTCAAATTAAAGCAATACAGTAAGTTACTGGGTTTCACCAAAGCAATAAATTAAACTAGGTACTTGAATCCAACTACCTACTACTGTGTAGTCTGTTTGTATTTCTACCGAAGCAAACACCACTAAACCACTGCAGAATGATCTCATCTGTGAAAACATTTATAATGGCAGTACTGGTGCATTACAATCAGCGGTAAATCCATTCGAGAGGACAATTATAATAATAGTATAGAGTTTGTGGCTTGTACAATTGAATTGTCAACAATGGTCCCGTCTTTTTCTCTCAGTATTGCACACCCCAACCGCTAAGCACTATTAAAGCAACAATTATATACTGACTTTGTGTTTTAATGCATTGTTTTTCGGCCAAGTTCAAGAGAAATACAGAAACACACCTTAATTTGTCAACGTAGTATGCGAAAACAATTTTTACATGAAGTACCTAGGTATATATACGTAAGTGTAAGATGGATTTGCTACTGTCACATTTAATAAACAGTCAGACCGGTAATGTTCATATCAGAGTTGGTCAATGAACAAATTGTACAGCACAGCATTGTCAAGTTCTTTACAATTACATCTAAAGGACAAAAAATTGACATAAATGAAAAGGGAGAGAAAAAGAAGTAATGCATAATGTATTCTTCGAGATACAACTACAACACAGAACACACCGACAGAGTTTCTGACTACCTCAGTACATATTGTGATATTAATTCACGTTTACCTACTGGAGAGGTTTCTCTACATTATTATACTTTTTAATAGTGGCTGGTACTACAGAAGAAATATAACATTGTACAGCCATAAGCTTCACGCTCACGCTATTTTGACAATTCAATGAACTCCTTTAACTGAGCAACTCAAACAGCTCAGCTCATCTTCCCTTTTCGCATGTATCTGCACAATCTTTGTGTGTAGATGAGCCTAGATAGATTACTCAAGAACCATAATACGTCTAGTAGTCTCAGTAATTACATTTAATGTACCTTTACAAACGTTATTTTATGAGATTTGAGCCAGATATTTCAAATCTGTGTAAACGAAAACGAGAAAAATATTTTATAAACACTACAAATGTGTATAAATAAACCAGAAGATAAATACTGAAATATTTATATTTTAATTCTATATGTGAAGCCCTTTACATGTTTTAATTTTCAATGAAGCCTTAACTAGGAAGATTTCACTGACATAATTTCAATAAACGCAGCTTCTGAAAGCGAAATCGATAAAGTACATAGGTATGGTTAATAGGCGTGAGTTCTTGAGTGCAATTAGTAAATGCAGCTAGTTTAACAAGAGAATCTAAAACGAAATCTCCAAGTCAGAATCATAATGAATCTTTAAAAGCACATACAAATTGTACTGCCTTATATGTATTTATTGCCTTGCATGCTTACTTTACTTCTGTAATACGTACACACAATACACAGTATTTATTTCAGCAAATACTTCAAATATAATTTGTAAATAAAATTCCCTAATAGCAGCATTTACACTAATTGCTTTTTCATAGCACACGTTCCTATTTGCAGTCATTGCAATGCAGAGTTTTTTAATGTATCATTAGGGAGAATTAAATGCCAATTTTGCGGTATACCGTGATCTTGCGGACTGGTTGAGTAACGTCGCTTTTATAAATAGCGACGATAATCTTTTAAGCAAAACTGGATTTTTATATCTTATCGTTAAACTGCAAAGGTATGCATGAAAAGCCACTACGTAGAGATGGTTTAGTCATGACCGGTGTAATGATACAGAATTAAACTTACAACTGCACCTTTCTAATCATTTTACTTCTCACGATTTGATTATAAATTCCCTTTCGACGAAATTCATATTGACATAATGTACGAAAATTATAATGCATAGAGCCAAACCAATTATGTAAGGTTTAAATGCAAAGTCATCGTTCACAATTGATACTGTACTGAAGTTACATTCACCAGAATAGTTGCGAGCTACAATCATTTCGTTTTTTCATTAAATGGTTAGAATTATTGCCATTCGCATGAACCTGGTTTTTACGGACTTGCCACTTGCGTAATCGTTACAAAAAAAGCCTATTCTCTAATTGCATTTACCAAGATCATTATTTTTCCAAAAAAGTTAAATCGAACTAACCTGGCACGGTATTTCCATTGAAAGTCATATCTACAGAATGTGGACCCGTGTCATGCGGTAGAAAAACTGCCTTGAAACGGTGGTCTCCCAGAGCCTTCACTTGACTTGTTACTCTGCCTCCGTCCACCAGAATAGCAAGATGACCTGGTCCTGCTCCTCTTCCATCAACTGCACATACAAACATATTAGTTAGGACTTATTTTAGAAAATAGGAATTTCTATGGACTAGCAATAAGAATGTTAAGAAATATCTTACTTTCGATTTCCACAGGACGACCTATAACTCCATTTGGCACACGAGTGACTTTAATCGCATTTGGATTATAGACAGCTGCTCTGAAAGGAGAGCCATCAATAGCTCTGTGACCCACACTAACATCTATTAAATGTTCACCCACCTCGGTGGGAAAATACTTGGCACTTATAGACGACCCCGATTCGGTCGTTCGTACTGGCACGCGGCCGCTTGGACCTGAAATTATAACAAATTATTTCGTTCTTGTAATGATAGTAGCAGATTTCAAACAATCATTTAATCTTTTGTTCGTATGTAGCTTAATTAATGTATGATACAGCTAGTACTAACTATGTCCTAGACTGTTATAATGTGCATCTAGCTATGTCAAATATTTCTACAATTATTTTTATTTTACCATTTATTTCAATATTAACATTCTCCAGCGACGTCTGTCCGAATTCAGACGTAATAGTTACGGTAGCTTGAGAATGAATTTGGACTACTCCTAATCCATCCCCATCCACGACCAAATCTCCATGATATCCACCATACAGTCCGTTGCCGTTTCCATTGGTGTTACCGAGACCTAACTTGGAACTTGAAGAAATGAATCTGCTTTCATCAAATGTGTTATTACTAGAGCTGTTGAAAGATGAAGAATTGTGTTGTTCAAAAACTGATGATTTGGCACCCTGATACTGTTGTCCAGAGGAATTTAGTAAACTCGATGTAAATTTATCTCTGTTCAACTGTTGTAGGTTAGATGAGTTGGAAATGTTTTTAAGAGCCTGGGCAGACGTTAAGTTTTCGCTGGAGCTGGAAACCAAATTGCTATTGATTTTATTCGTTGTAGAAGAACTAAGGAAACTATTATTGACAGTATTCTTGTTGCTGAAGAGGCTAGAGCTATTGTTGAAAGGAGGACTACTACTATTATGGCCACTGGGTTTGAGACGAGAGTGAACAGCATCAATGCTGTCATTAAATTCTTTTGAACTGAAGTCAAACGCATCATATTTGCTTTTTGTTCTATTGGTTGTTGCATCAAAAGAAGAAGAATTTTTGTTCGTACTGGTAAATAAACCGGACGATTTCCCTAATCCGAATTCCGTGTCGAAACTTCGGGTTTTGCCATGTGACGGAATATCATCTCTTCGCCGTCTAGAGCGACTTGACCCTACTCTTAGACTGAATGGAGAACCTTTAGTGACAAAAATAATTATCGTAAATTAATGTATGTAGGTACAGGTACACCATATTCACAAGAAATATTGGATTAAGAAATTTTAGACAAAAACTGTAAAGCTAATCTACCTTTGATTTCATGGCCATTAAAATAAATGTGAACTCTGTGTTTCCCTCCATTAAGAACTGGAAGAAGAATGCGTTTTACACCATCGGCAATGTACTCGGTGTTGTATGGAATGGATCTATGTAAAAGAAACACGAAATTTCAGTCACAATTAGTTTTAACTCTTGGAATATGAAACGGAAAATCCAAATTACTGAGGTATGGATATGATTAATCAAGTTAATTATCATCAAGATTACCTTCCTTCGTGTGTTACATCAATATTAACATCACCAAGTCCTCCAGTTCCTCGAGAATCGCATATAAACGCAAATGGCAAACCTGGTAAAGCTCCTTCAAGAGTATCAAGCTGAAATGCACAAAACAATTAAAATTGGTTAATCATGAAAAAACAAGTATAAAAAATCTAATTCGTGTTCACATCTGTGTAAATATTTACCTTTATTCCATTTGGATCATACACAAAGCAGGGAAAAGGAGATCCCTGTATATCTTTCCCTTTGTACATAACGGTGACCTTCCATTCTCCAGGTTCATCGGGTTTAAATGTTGCAGCAAAGCCTCCCGACACTTGTGTCACAAGACAAGGTGAAGTCTTACCGGATGGGGATAAAGCCAAGACTTCCATTAACTCTGGTTTAGCTCCAGACGGACTAGCATCTTGTGGATTGACTAAAACTTCGACGACTGAGCCGACGGCACAAGGGGCCAGCCCTGTGTAACTAATTTCGCTCACCTGTGGTAACACCCGGCATTTAAGTGGAGAGCCGACCACAGGTTCGCCCTGATGTCGCACAACTACTTCATGAATTCCTATTTCAGTCACAGTGAATGATCCCTTAGCGATTCCGTTTGATTGTACATTGAGTCGACAGTCGATTTTCCCGGAAGGTCCCTTTACTTCCACAGTGATTTCTCTATGATCTGTGTCCTCTTCTAAGCATTCCACTGAAAAATTGACCTGCAAAATACAACATAACATAAATTAAACACATATAGGTAGCAATGTTTATATGGATGTGAAAATATTAGCAAATGTACCGGTTGTCCTTTTCGGTAGATATTTGTTTCCCATGTTACTGAAACCCTTTGTCCGGGTGGAGGTCGTTTAGGAAGCCATTGAAAAGCTGCGGTGTAAGCCATTACACCCAAATGATCTACAGAAGGATCTGCCATATCCTTAGGCCGTAGAAGGGAAGTAACTCCCAGTTTTTCACCACCTTTAATTCCTGAAATCGTTACAAAATCAGAATATTATATTTCAGGCTAACAAGTACACAGGTAATCTTATTATCTTACACAGGTACACAAATAATTGCCATTGCATTTTATATTCTATAATGCTCTTTCTCACAATTACCTGCTTTTTGATAGGTGTAAAAAATGTAATCATCTACATGAAATACAGTATAACAAGAACTTTCAAAAGTTATATTTGTTTTTCTATACAAACTGAATTCTTAATAACCTAATTTTTCATATACAGTAGGTTACTTCATTCTGTCTTCATAAAATACAAATCTCTGGTTTAATCATACAGGTAGATTGTAAAATCATTTTGAGCTATTTAAACATTTAATAGATTCACATGAACAATGTGTTAAATAAAATCATAAGTATTTTGAATCTTTTATTTGCCAATAAGTATAGCAAACGATTTCTTAATTTAATAATATATTGTATAATGGTAGGTTGTTACACTCCGGTTGCGGTTGTTTCACGTATTATGATTGGATATGTAGCAGTATGGTAGCATAATGTAATGTTCTATTCTATTTATTTGCATATAATATTATGACATGTCACATACCCATTGACAAATTAGATTCCCAGTGTTCTTGCTCAGTTGATAAGTTGTCCATTCCTGGTACAGGTCCTCCAAGTGACCTAACTAATTCACAGAGTAATTGGCCATTGTTCCAGTCAGTCTGCAAAAATATAAGAAAGCCACAAAAATTTATTTCTTAGTTCCTGAACTTGCAAAGACGCTTTCAGAGTTTCCGAAATTTTCCGTGGGTGGTTTTACAATGTCAAATGTTATAACGTATTCCAATTCAAAAACAGGCCTTCGTTATGTCACACCTAATTTTATGATTCTTAACTTTGCAAATGGTAAAGCCTTTCTTGTAGGGAAAAGGGAAGGGATTAATTATTTGCATGCTGCACAGAATGGCAATGGTATATAAGCTGTCGTAAATCATATTTGCCATAAAACATGAATTAAAGCCTTTAGGAGAGAGTGACACATTATTCTCATAAATTTCATTGACCATACCGTAAAGTTGGAGATATGACGGTCAGGCAACTGGTTTCGAACCCAGTTTAACGTGGACCTATAGCCAGGCCCATTCTCTCTCATGAAATATGACACATAAGTCATGCCAGATAGCTCATCTAAATGTGGGGAAGCTAAGTATTCCGGATCTAGTACGACAGGAACTCCCAGTTCTTTCTTGGCTACGTCCATAGCTACACGACAATTGTACTCGCCTGAGGAATTGAGGATTAGAAAAATTCAAATAATAATTATTAAAATCTTGCATTCTTAAGATTTGTACACATACAATAGATCGAATCAGTAAGGAATAGTAAGCACCTTCTTTAGGATCTAAATCCCTCCAATTTGGAAATAATCCCGGACGACAGTAGTCTATTAAAGCTGATAAATTTATTCCGCTGTTCCAGTCAGATGTAAAATTGTTAATTTGAGTCTCTGGAAGAGCTGAGCGCAGCCAGGCCAACATCAGTTTTTTAGGAGGAAATTTAGATCTTCCGATTTGGTATCGAACAATCAGTGACCATATAAGACCAAGGATAAGTTTCAAATTTCCATTGACTATATCCGTGTTCCCTGCAAAGCAAAAAATTGTACATTTCATTATTTTTAATGCAAGACAAATGTAAGCGGTGACAGCAGATTCTCTCATATCTCAACTCAAATGTCAAGTGAACCAAGTGTTTCTTAATGTTATTAGCATTTTTAGTTGCACTTTGTAAAGAACTTTATGATTCTTAGTTAATATTGACTTAACTAGGAATCATAAGGTAAAAACATTTCTAACTTTATGATTCATTCGTAACCATCTTTGAAGTTAGGTCAACTAGCTTTCATGCTAGCCATTAATCAACTTTGATAAGCAACCTGCCTTTTTGAAACTTTTTAACTTGTTACAGAACAAATTGTTGCTGTATGTACTAACAATTAGTGGTGAACATTTTGATGACATAGCTATTTCGAATTACAAAATACATTGGTAATATTAATGTTCCCAGTAAACATATTTTGTTAATTTAGAAAAATCATTATTATACTAAATGATAGATCCATGGTGGACACATTCATGTATTACACGTTAGAGCATAAAGCGTCATTTCATCTTGCGTAGATTAATATTCGGTGGAGTGCATCAATTTGTACGATCACATGCTCATTTCCTGTGTCAGAATAAGCTATGAATAAGTATAGCACTTAAAAAGCTTGTCAATAAGGTCGTTACAACAGAGTTTATAATATACTCTCTTGACTTAATGGCTCCCAATCCCCTTCATACTACAAGAGTATTGGCTATTGGGAAAAGGTATTGTATCTGAATGGATGGCCTAGTATCCAAATTTCTCATTGTATCCCACGATCGCAACAACCAGAGACAATAATTGCATAATGTGATGTAAGGGAGAGTTAAAAAATATACAGACAAGCTGTAAAAATGGGATCCACCCTGTCAAGTCATGCCTTTTTTGGATACGAAGAAAGGAAACCAAACCTAACCAAACGAATCCACGGTCTGACGAATACTCTTCTGGAATAACTCAATTCGGCTATGCTGAAGAAAAATATTAGCAACATATACGATAATATAGGTCGTTTTCCATATAATACCTTTTATGTGACCATATTTAATATACAAACACACTTGCATCAGTCAGAGCATGTTTGCATTATGATATGATACATGCATCATATGCCTAAAATATTCCTTGGCTTGGCTATATAGGCACACACGTTACTCTCTCATCCCATTAGCCAGTTAATAAATCTATCTTCACTACAAACCTCCACCACCACCACACAAAAAACTACCATAGTCGACTCAAGCGAACTTTCGATCTCGAAATCTAAATTAGCCTTCTTATAATAAATACAGCGTACTACCTACGGTCAACAGCCTGTCAAGGAGATGACATAGAAAACCATATGGCTCGACAGAGATATCGTAATTTAATAGATCTGCCTATGTGCTAGTTGATGGTGCTCATAATTACAACTCGGCGACAAATACCTAACACAATGGAAACACATACACATACATCAGTGATTTTCCCTTACGTAGAAACTAGAGGCCGGATTGGGTTGGCTTTTTCCAACCCAACCCAATTTCGACCCATTAAAAGCCCGACCCAACCCAACCCAAAACCCAGAGCTA